>MWPW01000359.1:0-13114 GCA_002153405.1 Mycosphaerella populi pn0402 | reverse complement strand
TCGGTACCTTACCACTAAAGTCGCCCCCCAACTCCAACAAAACCCGGGGGATCGGCAGGCGGGGTACAATACTTCTCCACTTCCCCTAACTCGTTATCTCAACAGTCTTAAATGCGGCAGTCATCGCCTACCGCTTTCAGACTCATTGCTCGCCTAGGATCTGATCTTGCCATCCTACCTGAGTCCAGATATTACTCTGCCTGTAGTTCAGAGACGTTCAACATTGCCAACCATGCCAACCATGCCACGTAACAGGCGGTGGAGTGAGACGGTGAATGTGGGCAAGGAACGCGGAGCTACCCAGTCTGAATTGGCATGTAGAGCATGTCGAAGGCAAGTAGGATAGGAAAATTTATTGGACACGGTAGAATATCCCGCTTACCGGTTATAGGAAGAAAACGAAATGGTAGGTGGCTGAATAGCTTGCGGACCGCATCAGCCCCATCTGGGATCCTCTGCTAACAAATGAGAGGAAGCGATCGCTCCCTACCATCTTGTCTCTTATGCACTAAGCTAAACCATAGCTGTGTATATCCAACCCTCCGGCTTAAGCCTGGTCCAAAAAGTGGTCAGTATCATCGGAATTACACAACTACGAGTCGACGGCTGACATTGCCTAGACTCATCTCAACGATTGCGGGAGAAACCCTCGATAAGTGGGATTCGGAAAAACTCTATTGAGAAGAGCTCTTGGTGGAAAGATCACGTCAGCTACCTCGAGGGAAACGGCTGTGACTTTGGTCTTCACCATGATGATCCGCCGAATGGCGGCAGTGTGGATTCTGACTCTAGTTCTTCCGACAATCAATCCAATCCCACCAACGTGGAATCTAATTTTGTCAAGGCGATCGGTCTTTCATCTCTAATCCACCCTACACATGACCTTTGCTTGATATCTGTGCCCATAAGCCAAGACACAACTTCGTCTGGGTCCCTTTTAAACATTGCTGGAGCACAGAGTCTACTCATGGACGCCTGTAATGCATTTGATATGTCACTCGAGGACTTTCAACACTTGTGAGCATAAATATCTACCAGTGTTCTCGTATTGAATTGGGAAACTAACGCTTCAGAGAACGGATATATACTTCGACACCATGACTGACTTTTCCCTGTTTCATCGGCCATCCTTTGGACATAAGATCCAAAACATCAAAAATCCCGGCCATCTCCAGGCTTTGTTCGCATCTATGTTTGCTTATTCTGCCGGTTTTCAGATCGACGACGCTGCTGATTCTAACCACATCCGGCCTTCGTCATGGACACTTGATCCAATGCGTTTCCACAACCAAGCATTAACATTAATCAACACGTCCCTCGACGAATGTTCTGACCAACCGCCAAGCCTTTGTCTGCTTCAAGCCATGATTCTGATTACCTTTTGCGAACTGACAAAAGGCGTCCATGGTCGAGCGTGGAGGCTCCTAGGCTCATGTGTTCGGGTAGCGTATGAACTTCACCTGCATCTGATTGACTACGAAGCATGTGAGGAATATTCCAAGGTCGGTCGAGATCTCTCACGTTGGGTTGCAGATGAAGAGCGACGACGATGCTGGTGGGCTATCTGGAAAATGGACAACTTTGCCAGTGTCATTCGGCGATGTCCCACTGCTATCGACTGGAACATGATCGACACCTATCTTCCTGTGTCTGATGAATCTTGGTTTAACAACCAATTTCAACGGAGTTGCTTCCTAGAAAAGGAACCTACCGCTCGAGGGGAAATATTAAAAAGGTGTAGGAACGACGGTGCAGATGCGTGGCTGATTGTCATCAGCTCCATAATGAGGGATGCGCAGGTCCTCCTCAGAGGAAACCTTCGAGGAGTATTGCTAGATGTGGATCCTCATAACAACTTTGATCAACTATTGCACTACTTCCACAATTCCTTTTGCAGGAAGAAGACGCACGAAGATTCGACACGGTTGAAAACATTAATTCGTGCTCTACGGACTGCGACCTCTAATTTACCGAAATTCCTTGTTTATGATAGAGAATACCTTGACTTCGGTTTCGATTTTTTGGCCGGAATTCATAACTCCGAAGTCAAACAACTTCACAGCGCCAAGTACAACATCTATCTCACAATGAAACTAGCGCAATTTATGATTTACCATCACTACGCTTTTGGTGAAATCGTCTCTGGAGTGATATTCTCGGAGAAGGACACCAAGCAAAGACCAGACCAACAAACATCCGAAAATGCACTGGGTCTAGAACAGTGTCTGCAGGCCGCCGACGATATATATACCCTTACTTTTCAATGTCCAGAGGATCATGTTAAACACGTGAGCCCTTTTCTTGCTAGCACAGTCTGGCTTTCTGCGTCGCTTCAAGTCTTGCGCAGACTACTCGGAAAGAGAGAAAATCTAGAGGAGGCGCTATCGAAGTATGCGATACTGCGTGCCACTTGCGAACGGTTTACCACGTTTTGGCATACACCTCTGGCATTATTGGATAATTTAGACTCTCTAGAGGCCCGTCTGAGCCGATACTGCAACCCCCACCCGGGTACGACTGCCTCCCATGATATCTCCCACGGTTTGATTATGTCTTCTGGAGTAGATGGAGAGACTCAAGTTAGAAACCCTAGTGCTAGGGCCAACAGATCCCACACTCAACAGGACCCATTTCCATTATGGTCGCGAGCCGACAATGGTATAAGCGATATAGCGGAAGTTCACATGCGACCCAGAGCACAACATCAACGCCGCAACCGTGAACGCAGCCTCAATACCGACCTCACGCCAAATTTACCACTTCCTGACGATTATAACCATGTCGACCAGAGCCTCTCTAGTGGCCAGTACTTACCAACTCCTGTCTGGAGAGAGGATACAGAGATCAATGCCGGACTAGATAATGGGTTTCCCCAATTCCTTTCGGAGCTTTTCGCGGAACCATTTGACAATGAACGCGTTATGAATCTCCACCATGGCCTATGATCGTCCGGACAAGATTTTGCACCTACATGTGATAATCTTTGCATTCAAGATTGATGCTGTTGTTGGTATCAGAGTTCCTGACTAGAGGTCGTCTTTATTTTCATATTATTTGTCTTCTCTTTTCCACCTTTTGAATAATCGCAATTGATGGGGTTTTAAGGAGGCAGCTCCAACCAATTTGTGCAGTAGGATTAACGTGAAACCCAAGAATAAACCACAGAGAAGCAGCCCGTGTTATATTCTAAATACTCACCCATTGGTATTCCGGTATTAGATATCCATAAACTGATTTCCCCGTGGTTTTCTGACAGAAGCAGTATCTGTCTACCCTGTTACAAGTGGAGATGGCTGCAAAATTTGAATATACAACGTAAAGTCACGGTTTATAGAAAAAATTAGGGAATAAACGTGGCTGGTTAGATAATCCAAGAGATTGACAGCCCAGAACCGGATTTCACTTGCAATTCGTGGGAATTAACTCTACTGAAGTTTAAATCCCTTCCCGGGGTCCAACGATGCCGTAAAATCACCCTTCTGAGTCTTCATATCCACAGGAAATGATAGATGCTCGTGAATCCAACGCCACTTTCCGTCCTCAGGACTGCGTTGCGCAATCCCAGTCCGCCGAAATGCAGTGTCGAATGGTATGCCACCGGCCGTACCCCAGGTATGCTGGATCATGGTAGAGTAAGTGAAGTCGCGGGAGAGAGCAGTGATCTCTAGGTCCTTAAATTCCATTTGGCCATCATTCCAGTAAGGGAAGATGGATTCAAAATGCTCATTAAATTGGCCACGGATCGTGTTTCCGAACATATCGTAGCTGAGCATGTCATCGAAGTTATAGAACCGGCGTGCGCCAGCCATGCTATTGTGGAAGTCGGCACGAGATTCGTGGTTCCAATAGTGCAACCAGCCGCGATACAGCTGATCCAAGGCTTCTTGTTCGGCAACAGCAAGATCTGGATCGTGGTACTGTGCTCACATGATGTAAGTTATGTGAGCGGTCATTTTACCATTGGAAACCGAAAATTACGGTTTGTATGCACAAACCTTGCTCTTTGGCATCCGAAGGAAGTCATATTGCTTTGCAACAGAGCTATAAGATTCCTATAATGGTCAATATAGCGGCATTTCTGGTTTCGGCTGCGTAGGACACACATCATCTTTCACAAATCCATTCGGATCCGTCATTGTGATACAAGCAATTCGTGGTCGGTGCTGATAAATAACTTGCTTTCGAATAGAGGTTGGAAGACAAGAAGAGTTCGAGCTGTGGTACAGAGAATTGCGAACAACATTGTTGCTAGAACAGGCCATCCGCCCTTTTTATTTTGTACGTATGGATGCGGGGTTACACTTTACCCGCCACAAAATAGCATAAGGTCAGTTCTCACAAAATAACGGCATGATACTGGTGGTGGAATGTGTTTTGATGTTCCGTGCTATGATCAGTCCATCCGCGTTGTGCGGTCAATTAGTCCGGCCGTGATTGCTCCAATTATGCGGATAGTTGAAATTTCTCAGTCTTGGGATCTTGTGTTTTGAGAACTTTTAGGTTCAAGACCATAATAGGATAGTTCGTCCGTAGGACCATGTATAGGTCCTCCGGAGGCCTTATGAATTCATCCGCAGGGGTAGTTAAGGGGTATGTAGGTTATGTCGGTGACTCTCTCGGTGGACATATATATGCCAAACATTTACCAGAATAAAGGCAATTCAATTCGCCCTTGCAAGCCTTTCAAACTCTACATAACATACGACTTATCCAGCCATAACTATGGGCTCTATTCCAGTCACACCGCAGTACGATGCCATCATCGTCGGCAGCGGCTTTGGTGGCTTATACACGCTTCACGAACTGCGTAAGCAGAACTTCAACTGCCTCGTCCTCGACGAAGCTGCCGATATTGGTGGGGTATGGTCCTGGAACGGTTACCCTGGTGCCCGCGTTGACACAAAGGTCCCACTGTATGAGTTCTCAGATGATAATTTATGGCAAGATTGGGTGTGGACAGAGAAATACCCCGGAGTGGATGAGATCCGTCGGTACTTCGAACATGTCGAATCTAAGCTACATTTGAAGAGAAACATTGTGTTCAATACCCGCGTGATTGCAGCCAATTTTGACATGAATGGTAGTCAGTGGACTGTGACGACAAACGACGGACAGAAGAGGACGGCTCATTATTTCATACTCGCAACCGGGTTTGCCGCTAAGCCGCTCATTCCGGCTTTCAAGAACTTGGAGTCTTTTGGAGGTCCATGTTTCCACACTTCTCGCTGGCCCCAGAACATTGACTGCAGTGGCAAACGAGTCGGAATTGTTGGCAACGGATCTAGTGGCCTACAGGTCATACAAGAGCTTGGCTCCGTGGTGAAACACATGACAGTGTTTCAGCGCAGTCCTACATATGCACTACCCATGCGACAGCGCCCCTTGACTGTTGAAGAGCAAGACAAGAGTCGATACGAATCAATCTATCAGCTTCGCAAACACACATTTGCTGGTCTCGATACGGAATTCAACACCTTACCCGCCGCCTCTTTGCCTGCCGAACAGCGCCAAGCCTTTTTCGAGCAAATCTGGGAGGAAGGGGGGCTGGCATTTTGGCTGGGGAGCTACCGTGATGTTATCATGGATAAGGAACTCAACAAGGAGGCCTACGACTTTTGGCGGAAGAAAGTCCTGCCTCGCATCAAGGACCCGAAGAAAGCTAAGCTGTTGGCACCGGAGGAGCCTCCATACTATTTTGGCACTAAGAGGGCGACCCTGGAGCAGCGATACTACGAAGTCTACAACCAAGACAACGTCGATCTTGTTGATGCCAGGAACAATCCGATCGTTGAAGTGCAGCCAAACGGCGTGCTTACCGCAGACGGACAATTCCATGAACTCGATGTCCTCGTTCTAGCTACTGGCTTCGATTCGGTAACAGGCGGTATTCTTAATATCGACATTCGCGGCCGCGGTGATACCTCTCTGCGAGACAAGTGGAAGAATGGCACCTGGACCCATCTCGGACTAATGACATCTGGATTCCCCAATATGTTCTTCCTCTATGGGCCCCAGGGACCGACTTCCTTCTGCAATGGCCCTACATGCGCCGAAGTTCAAGGTGACTGGATCGTGCAAACTTTGAAATATCTTCGATCTCATGGCAATAACGAGCTTGAGCCAACTGCAGAAGCCGAGGAGAAATGGCGAGGGCTGGTGAATCAGATTGGGGATGCTACGTTGCTGCCGGCAACCAATTCGGAGTACATGGGCACTAATGTTCCCGGAAAGCCAAAGGAAATGCTCAACTACCTAGGAGGACTGACGGAATACATTAAGAACATCTCAAGTACAGTCATATTGGGGTATCCTGGCTTTTATGTGCACTAGTTTAGACATGTTTGCTTCCGATCCTGGTGGCATCAACAAGACTACAAAGCAAAACGCAGAAATTCCATCCTTCCTAGTTTAAACCTAGGTACCAAGAAGCAGTTATCAATTCAAAGGGTCCAAACACGCCGTAACTTTCATGGACAGATGGACGGGCAAAGCACTTTCCAAATATGATACAGTTGTAGTTCACTGGTTTCGATGTAAATTCTACAGGGCTCGTATTAACTTATAATAACAAACTAACTCAATGAAAAAGAAGCTGAAATATCCCAAATTCCAAAAAATCAGCCAAAGTAGGAGGGCAATGCACACTTCATACAGTAGTCTACTCTCAAGGGGTATCTCCACAAACGCACACACACACACCTAAACTCTGTCTCTCTCTCTCTCTCTCCCTGTCTAAGCAGGCATGCATGCATCAATGGTGTAACCTCATGCATCTTATATATTTCCATCAGCTTATGCATTCGCTGCTGTTGTGATATGAGGCTGGTGCATATCAGGAACCAAGCCGAACCATCGGAATAGAAGAACACAATTCATACCCCTGAACAACAACAAATCGAGCCTCGGCATTGGAGCGAGTTTCACAACCGGACTTTCTGTTTTTGGCCCTGACACCCATGGTCCTTAACCATAGTCCTTAACCATAGTCCTTTGGCGACTAGTATTAACATTATCAAGATAGATGCCAAGAGAAGCTTCTAAAGAACATCAAAAATCAATACATGGCGAAAACGCTATTTTCCACGCGTCAACTAGTTCAGATCGGCCTACCAGCTACTGAAAACTCACCATGGAGGTCTCAAAGCCTCATTATTGTGGTGTACTGCATGCGTCACCGCTTGAAGCCCCCAGCCACAGCCCACCACCGTGCAGCGGCTTTGAAACCTCAACGCCCAATCGTTGGCTTTCAGATGTAGTCTCAGCAATATTGATTGCTCCAATCCTGCCGCTGACCGAGTCTGAAATTAATATTATATAAGAGTATAACTTAATTTAGCACTATCAAGTAGAAGAGCTTATAGCGCTATATTTTAGGGTTGTTTAAGCATATGTATAAGTATTGTAGTGGGGGATTCGCGCCCATATCATATATGTATATGCACTTGCGCGAGAAACAGACCCCGTCGCGCTGTCTGATTGGTCCACGCCCGCTGTCGCCGGTAGGTCTTCATACCCCATTAAAAAGTCACTGCTGTTCTTGCCACCCGTCTCCTGTCGCCCCAGATTACTGGATCATGCTAGGATTTGGCACAGTTTCAATTGCTACATTTATCTCTCTACTAGCCAAATTTCGTACGATATAAATCAATATTGGAGGTGTAGTTACCTTATAAAGTTTCAAGCGCGTAACCGTCGACCACGTTCCAAATAGTGCTGATATAATCACTATATTGCTACGCTCCTGCTGCTGCAGATGTTCCTCTGTATATGTACTCTGCTACTACACTATTAAATCTTATATCTTTTCTCCTATAGCTACAGTATTTATTGCTGATATAATTAGCTTATCGCTACGCTCCTGTATCTGTATATATTCTTCTATACACGTACTATACTACTATATTATTAAATATCCTATATCCTTCTTTCTTATACCTATACCCTCTCTGTCTATATATATAATAATAGTGTTAGTATAAGGAATACTATTATTAGCTAGTATAAGGAATATAATAACAGCCCTTTCGCTATTATCGTCTACAATATAGAAGTTTATATATAGACTCTTTATAAGTCTGTCTCCTAATAAGACTATACTATATACACTTTCTCTGTTTCAATATATATCTACAGATATATCTCCGCTCTTCTGTAAAACTATCTATAGATACTATTGATAATAATAAAATTCTATTAATCTAATACTACCTAACTGTAGCCTATAGATACTATTAATATCTGAATCTGGTACTATACTAACTATACGTAGGTAATTCTTCTAAGTTAGGAATTATTTAATTTGACAATCTAATATTGATAATATAATCTTTTTCTCTGTCTCTAGAAACTCCTTTTCACTATTAACTAGCAGACCTAGTCTACTAGATATATAAACTATTTTACTATTCTATATATCCTTAGATATTAATAATATTTTAATCTGTCTCTATATAATCGAAACTATAAATCCTCTCTCTAGAACTTTAACTATCTGGCTCTAGAACTGCTCTCCTACCTTTATAAGTTAAGATAGAGATTCTACTACTATCCTAACTAGTAAAATATATAGTATTATTATCGCTATTCTCTCTACTATATCTATTTCCCTAAACTATATTAGTAGATATAGTACTAAATTTAGTTAGAGTATTTATAGATAAACCTAGTCTAATCTTATTATTAGTACAGATCTCTTTTCTCTCTGTTTACTATGCTACTTAAATATAACTCTTCTATAGAAATAGATAAAATTTCCTATTTTAATTACTTAGTAGGTATACTGGAATATAATCTCTATTAAGAGAATAGGACTACTATTTTTTATCTTAAAGAATTTATACGCTTTCTTTATATATACGTAATCGGTAGTCTGTATAATAGCTTTAATCTTAACTTTACTATATTTACTAGATAGGATATTAAGAAGTTCGGTTATCTCTATAAGTCTATTTAAAAAACAATATCTACTAATTCTATTGTTAAGTATTCTATACTATTAAGATAAAGTTATAAACTGGTGTACTCGAGTATCTGTTTAGAGATCCGATATTCTGAATAGAGAAAAGAGAGTAATTTATACTGAATATATTAAACAGATACTATTCGAGTTTAATTTTTTTAACCCCTCTTTAGCTAACCGCTTTTATTAATACTTACTATATAGTCTATCTCTCTTTAAAGACCCGCTAAACTCCTTATTTAGTCAAACTCGGATAAATATTTATAATTAATTATATATTACTTTCTCTATATATGTTTTTATAGTCTAGAACTCGGTTCTAAAGTCCACTTCTACTTTTCTATAACTCTAATATTGACATATCTTTTAATCGCTCCGATATAGCCTAGTATATCTTATTAAATTTATATTATTCTACTTTTCTATTACTATCTCTACTAATAATATTGTCCTATTTTAGTTTAGTATTAATTAAAGGGCCTATAATCTTATTTAGTATCTATTTCTCTAGTATTAGTAAAGAATAGAGATAGTTCGAACTATAAAAGTTTACTATAATATATAGTATACACCGAATAGAATAATAGTAGTATTTTTTTCGCTAGGTCTTTTCTATATACCGATATTTAGGGATATTCTTCCTCTCCTATATATACGACTTCTATATACAGAAGTATCGGATATATACTTTTAGTATTTAATTAGATAGATCTTCTAGATTATCGCTACTTAGTGTAGAGCTTTATATTATTATTAGATCTGTATATAGTATTTATATCTACTAATTAAGTAGTATAGTATATAGATCTTAAGTAGTGTAATATATTACTAATAGTATCGATAGTCTAATATCCCTGTTAGATACTTTACCTACTTCTTCCGGTACTATTCTTAAGAATTTCCGAAAGTTATATCGCTGTTGTAGATATATCGAGATCTTTACTATTACTTATATAATATACTATTTTGCTTTATCGGGGTTTGTTGTTAGAGCTACTATCGCTTTACTTATAATTTATACAGCTTTCTTAAGGCTCTCTATATCAGCTATTTCTTCGATATTTATAATATTACTTCGTTTTAATATTATAGGTATTAGATACATAAGTAGTTAAGTTTTTGACCTGGAATAATATTCGGGTTTATTATACTTATCTATATAACTTATAATATACTATTATTCTATTAGTTTATAGATTAGCCGAGATTCTACTTTCTCCGCTCGAATATTTGTATTCCGAGGTTCTATTTTATCGGTTTAATAAATTACGTAGATATCTACTGAATTATATAGATATCTATATCTAGGCTGTATAATCTCGGATTATTAACTATATTTTTATTATACTGCTCCTTTTCTGTACTAGAATATCGGAATTCCGAGTCTATAATTTGACTATTCGCTCTATATCTCGATTTACCGAGTTCTCGAGCTAGTTTAATTATATAGATAGTCTTAATTCTTTACTAATTATTTTATACAGCTAAATATATCTGCCTTTTATATATGCTATATATAGCCTATACTAGTACTATCCGGTAATCGAGGTCTAAAGTGTGTATTTTATATAGATATACTTAAGAATAGCGAATCTGTATAGCTTTAGCGTTATAGGTTTTATTGGGTATACTAATATGCTTTTATATCGACCAAGACTATTTTAAGATACTAACGATATATAAGTATAGTAAGATCAAATTCTGTAAATATATCTATAGATATCTTTAATATATATATCAAGCTATATTCTAATATATATTTTATTAGTCTCTAGACTAAGAACGTTTACTATCGTTATCCCCGGCCCTATTATAGTTATCTATATCGTCGGCACTATCAGCTCTATAGCCTTCACTATCCCTGCTCTTAGTAAATACCTAATATGAACTTAAATGTCTATAATATTAGCTATACTATCGCTATCTTCTTTTAGGCTGTCTATATTAGTACTATTATCCCTACTACTAGATTACTATAAATATATATACTTCGATAATCTCTAAAGCCTAGAAATTAAGTCCTATCTATTAGGATACTCTAGATCTCGGTATTATAAAGTATTAATATCCTTACTACTATGCTTTATTTTAGTAGCACAAGATCTATCTATTATAATCTACAAAGAAGCTATTTTTTAAAAATTGTTGCTACGATAGTATACTTTAACTTGAAGATTATAAAATACGATCTCTACTCTAGTAATTATACTATCTCTTCTAATCGAACTTAAAACAAGTATACCTATTTCGTTAATAGATTCGAATTATAAATAGTTCTCTTATATATATCTCTATTATAAGCCGGAAGAATCTACGTCTTTATCTTTATAAGTATTATTATCTCTATTAAATCTAGGGTATTATTTATTATATAATTAGGCTACTCTTGTCTTAGATACTAGTCTATATATCTCTCTATTTTCTAGACCCTAAGACTACTTTTACTCTACGTCTTCAGAATACACTATTACTATATATATATCCAGTGGTTATCTAGAAACTAGATTGTCTTTTATAGAGATATAATCTTTACTATAGGATCTTTAAACGGGTAAAGGATTACTTTAAAAGCTACCCTGATTTATCTCTTTGTATTAATCTATATCTTAAGATTATCGAAAATTATAATAGTGGTTAGCTGTATAATATACTAAATAATAATAAGTTTGCTACTTTTATTCTAAGGTTAAAATTGGATACTAAATATAGCAAAAGCGGCTATTGTGATATTCTGCTTTATAACTAGTATTCTCTATAGACAAACTACTACGCCTAATATTTACCGGAGAAGATTCTAGCTAAGATCTATTCCGAAATTTAGTCTATACTGAATAATATAATTACTAATACTAATACTACTGGCCCCGATACTGATACTCTAGATAATTATATCTTTTCTAACTCTACTACAAATAATATTTTTTTAGAGTATACTTCCTAGTAGGAAGAAAACTCCTATCTATTATTAATCTATTAGGAGTATCTATTTTATCTTCTCTTAGCCTATTCTCTATTCTATTCTACAGATAGAATAGAGTATAGTCGCTTATAGTATTTACAGAGGAGAATAAAGTCAGGTAGAAAAGAGTTTAATCGGGATAATATAACTCCGTTTATATTTTACCGCTTTCTCTTTTATATATATCTAGATAATAAGAATTTCAATATTCTTTACTATAGCTATAGTCTGTTCTAATAATAGTATATTAAAATATTTCTTATAGATAAGGGTAAAAATATAGAGTACTACTGTAATAATTAGGCCTAATTTTATACGGATATATACTTAACCTTCTATTAGTTATTATATAAAAGTATCTCTATAGATTAGATTAGTAAACGGTTTATTCTACTAGCTAAGGTTAAAAGGGGCGCTAGGTTTATATGTTAGAAATATCTAGACTTAATAGCTTTAGTATACTACTTTAGGAAACTCTATATCTTTTTAATCTTTATATATAATCTATACTAGAATAAGATTACTAATAATCTCTACTAGGATACTCTAGACTGTTCTATATAGGGATAGTATAATCGGTCTAATCTTATCGCTAGAGTATTCTACTAGAAATACTGTTACTTATTTAACGATATAATAGGCCTAAATAGTGTCTTTGGTCTATCTGTCGCTATTTTCTAGACAATTAAATACCAAAAGTGTAGTATACTATACGCCTATCTTCTCTTTTAGCTGGAAAGTAATTATATATTTAATACCCCTAGTATAATTAATAAGATTATTTCTACTAAAATTCCTGATCGGTTAGAGCCTTATAGATAGCAGCTCTACGATATTATTATTAGGAATTTAATCTATCGCCTTTATGGTAATTATAATTCTAAGTTAAGCTATATAGAGTAAGTTAGTAAAGTTAAATAGTATTCTAAGAGATTTCTCTATCTGTTAGCTAATATAACTATAGTTACAGAAAATAGCTACCCTCTATACCGCCGGTATATTAGTGGCTAAATAGAAATTTAAAACCTAAAGAAGAAGGGTAAGATAATAAAAATTGGTAATAAATAGGTTGTACTATATAATCTTTATTTTACCTAGAAATATAAGGCCTATATTAATATTGAGGTAAGTAGCACTATAAAAGCTATTCGATATATCTATAAATATATTTATAAGGGCTCTGACTACGTTTCTAC
>KZ118960.1:0-36721 GCA_002153405.1 Mycosphaerella populi pn0402 | reverse complement strand
GAGCCACTCACTCTTGGCGGCTGTGAGAATGTCGCGCTCGGTCAGAATGTGGCGAATCTCATCTAGCTTGAAGAGCAATCTCTTGCTCATAACCTTCAACGCGCATACCTCGCGGGTATCCTTCTTCTGTGCCAGGTACACTTGTCCATATCCACCTTGCCCCACTTGGGTGAGGATCTGGAAGTCATGCTGGCGCAGACGCGTGCGGCGTTTGCGCAGGTGTGCGCGCTCACGGCCAAGGTATTTAAGAAGGGCGGGCTCGTATTCCTCGGCAGGTGTTATTGGGGGCTCGGGGTGGGCGGCTTTGAATTGGGAGTGACGCGTTTGGCGGTTGTGGACGTAACTGAGGAGATCGAAGTAGTGATCGAGGAAGTCTATCGAGAGTAATTAGAACGCGGATTGGACTATGCGACTCGAAAATTCGGACTTACAGAGCTGGGTCACATTGGTCAATCGCTTGACCTTTGGCTGTTGCAGTTTCTCCATCTCCTCTGGGGTGAGGCCGCGTAATTGGACATGGCGCTTTGACGCATCAGTATCCCGCTGTTGATACTGTTCGTGACGCGATATCGCAGCAGCGGTCGGGTTTGGTCCCAGGTCTTTGGGCGTGCGAGAGCCAAGGGTTCCTGGTGGGGTGTTTTCCTTATTTGCCTTGCGCGTAGGGCTCGTTGGGCGCTGGTGGATGACGCTCTCGTTGAAGTCCTCGATGCTGTTCTTTTCAGCGGTGAACATGGGATGATTGAAGTGATTGTGCGTGCTTTTCGAAGGCGAGCTCGGCGTTAACTTCAAGGCCTTATCGAAGACATTGGGCAGGTCGAGGGAGCCTGGCGGTGCTCGCGACTTGCTAGGGCTGCCCTGAGGGGTCTGCGAGGGACTGGTGAAGCCATTGTTGGATGGAGTGGAGGGGCGATCGAAGAGCTCATTGCCAGAGCGAGTATGCAGCAACGGGGGCGGGTTAGGGAGGCGCAGACGGTCGTCCCCAATATCGACAGCCATGGTGGGTTTGGAGAGGAGGGATGATGGAGGGGTGAAGAGTGGCCCTTGATAAGGAAACTAAGACACGCTAAGGCGGACAGAGCGCAGAACAATGCGTGAGACTTTGAGACTCCAGGAATGAAAAGAACTAACGCCGTGTCTGAGGGTCACTGGTTTTCTTATGCAGGTGATCTTCTACTAAGTTCTGCTCCACCGATCGGTTCGATCTTGATTTTGCTATTCTTCCGAATCCACTTTGCGATCCAACTTTCCAATATATGATGCTTAGTGCCCGCTTTGTCTCCTCCCTTCGCCCAAACCCCAAGTTGCCCCAGCAACTCCTCCCCCCACGTCACACAGCCTGTGCCTCAAATCTAGTGGAATCTCTAGGGGTCAATGGACTCGAGCTGAATCGAGGCCCACTCATCCCTGTTTCAAGACTAGGATCGGCTCCTGGTGCCCCAGTTGAAGGTTCTCGCACGCTACAACACCAGCCAACACCCGCCACATGTGAGGCCTGGTCAAAGCCACGGCCTAGTGGCTCATTACCGATGCCCTCATTCGTCTTTCCGGGGCGGCTGAAAATCCCTAGCCTCGAAGGAATTGCGTCAGTAGCGGGGCATTGCCTTGGACCCAACCCAGGACGGGATGAGCAGTCTCGATGTTGCGCTTGAAGCAATTATGAAGGACTACGGATAGGCTCTACGGGAGTCAATCGCAAGGACATACCCTCATTTACGAGGCAGGGCGATCGTCTCCTCTCCAAGAATTTGCAACGAACCATCGGTCCGACGTTGCAAGGAGGTTCATAAACACGGTTCCACTTGGGGTAAGCAAACTACCGCATCGGGAAGGTGGAACTGGTCCCAAGCCATGGATTCAACTACTGAGCAGCACCAGCATCAGCCCTGGAGCACACGCCCAGAGAGGCAAGATCATCACGAAAAATAGCTGCATTATTAACCTGTCTATCACATGTATGGAGTAGCGCTAACAGAACTGTCACATTTAGATAGCACCCTCAGCGCGTTGGCCCACCTGTGATGGTCATTGTCAGCTTTTATCCCCCGAGTCCAGTTCGCGTAAGGAGATGCCGGAGATTACTCACGAAGAACGCTAGGCCATAGTCTGGGGTTGTGAAAGTGATAGTTGATCCCTTGGGGAAGTAAAATACATCCCCCTTGGTGGCCGTCACCTTCTGGCCTGTTTCGTCCGAGATCTCAAACTGGCCCTCCACGATGATCTTCATTTCTTCGTAGCTGTATGTGTACACGAGGGGAGTGCCCTTCTCCAGACGATAGAAGCCTGCGGACAGTGGCTTATCGGGGACAGCTTTCTCGCTGCGACATCGTTAGTGAACTGATTCGGAGACAGCTGCATATTGTATATCTCCCGTGTAGAGTATCGAGTTAGAACGTACTTTGACTGGACATCGCCGAGGTATGCATTCTCGTTGGCAACGAGAGGAGGCTTGAAATTAGCCTGGGCATTCTGGTGGTAGGTGAATCCTAGAGGAGCCATGATAAGGATTTATTTGTTAAGCAGGTTAAGATTCGAAAACTTGGCGTAAATACCGTCGAAGATGGATTTCTCTGCAAAAATCAAGGTCATGTCAAGGTTATATACTTGCCCTATAGAGCTTCCAAGAGGCCCCTCTCAAATGAGGGGGTTCCATGATTGTCAAGACTTAACCGACTGATGGAAACTCGATCCTAGCCAGAAGAGATAACTGACCGCGTGTTATTTCCAAACTAGGCAGACCCAAGAGATCGATTGGCGATGAGCCGGAGGGGCAACAGCGGCCCAGGAATTGCGTGTGGGGGATTGTGGTTCCGGTGAGGGGGAGGAGGCGATAAACGATAAGCTTGTTATCTGGGACCACGAGGGACACCGCGATTCGAAGGCCATGTCAGAAAACCCACCATTATTCAAAGCTACAATTGCAAAAAAAAAAAAATCGATCATGGATGTTGTCATTGAATGTCTGGCAAGTATCGATGCCTTTTTCTCGCTGTTCATCGTCTCTTAGTTCGGGGGATATTTTTGCCGGAAGAGGCTAGAACTTCCCCGGAGTAGAAGCGATTCGACTCTGTCTGTTCAAATGTCACTTTGATTGGGCTATTCACGTAACACTTGCTGCTTGTAGCCTCCTCTGCTCTTTAGTCATTGTCCTCTTTGGGTGATTTCCCTGTCAACTCGGATCTGACAGCCGTTTCTATCTTAGTGCGTTCGCTAGGCTTCTGCGTAAGAGTATGAATACTGCCATAGAATTCAGATTCCAGCCCTAAGGTCGTGAAAGAAAAAAAAAAGAAAGAAAGAAAGAAAAGAAAAGGAACTTCAGATTTATGTTAGAAAAACTGTCAAATTATGACCTTACTCCATGAGAATCCGTTCGCCAAGACTTGAAGCATTGTCAATGGCTAGCCCCATTTATGTTAGCAGACGAACTGCCTCTGCGATTACTGTGGGATCGAGGGTGACGCATAGCCGCAAGATACTCAGGTGTCAAGATACCCACGATATAAGGACGAGAAACCTCATAGGTGGAATGGAACTGACGCAAAGAGTATGATGTGTTGTCGTGGCCTTCATAACTTGTCATTGAAGGACAGTTCGTCCTGAGCCATCTCAAAAGGAGCATAATATCGTTTGCGTGTCTCTGTTCAGATAGTCTCGTTATGTCATAGCTGTCCTCATGTAGTGATGTCCAGGCTGGGAGCTTGACTTCTAGTAGACTCTCTGGATGTATGATTGGAAGCCGAGCTACCGTGCAGGTCAGCAAGAGATTATTCTGATGAACATTGGTAAGATAGGCTTGTAAGTACTTAACAGACCCGGCAATGCTGGCAGCCGCATGGGGTGTGTGATAGATGACACTTGAATTACGCGTACAGATGCCAAATCTTGAATATCCGCAGGGAGATTCTTGATATCTTCGAATTGAATCGCAACAAGCATGCTACCACTCCCTTCGTAATAGATTTCTCTATCAGTATGGGTCCGAAAACCACGAGAACTCGAGAGGATATCTTGGTATTGACGAATCGGGCCGTCGACAAACACTTGAAGGATCTATCAGGGTTAGGGTCAAGGCCATTCAATGGATTGGAGGTTTGGTCCCATACATCATGCCCAATGAGGTTTCCGAACCATCCAAGAGCATAATCTCCATGAAAGACATGATCGATGTTGGAATCGTGTAAGACAGCAGAAACAGCCATTGCAGCTAAATCAATGTCTCGGCACTCTGGGGGTCTTGGGGGTAGTGACTGGCCCGGCATAGTGGAGGATTCTCTTATCTCAATGGGTGTCTTGAAAAGTGTCGGAATCTTGGAAGAGCTCTTGACAGAAGAGTAAGAGATCAAATAGTCTCTGCCCAGATGGGCAATGGAGTTCGTTTTATCGACAATATATAATGGATACATTTCAGCCTCCAGCCTTGAAGGAACATCAAGTGAATGAGTCCTGATAGGCTTACTTGAACTTTGACAATTCGTAACAAGGCTAGATCGCAACCATGAGGCAGAAAATTGATATACCTAGGTAGGCGATGGCATTCCAAGTTTTACGTCTACTACTGACCATGCGTTGACTTTAGATTTGGTGATCCGAAGGCTCTGAGTGAATACCTGGAGGTGATCTAAAAGTGGCCCTGCCAACGTTTCTCTGCGTACGAGATAATCCTCGGCGAACTGGCTTCAATTATTAGGCCCAAGAACAGGGTGAGGCATCAGGCTGTAGGCTAGATTAAACTGGACGAGACGAAATCGAGAGCCCTCGGCGAATGCCACTCTTTTATATTGATGGTGGACAACAAGCCAGCCCTCCCTGTGTGTTTGAAATTGGTAGACATTATCAAGACGCCTTTGTCGAGTTAAGAAATGGGCGTTGTTCGTGGAATGAAATTTGGTCACATACCCAGTTGCTTGGGATAGGACAGAGCATTATGGAACTACTTTCGAAGCTCACCACAGTTTACATTCCACCTTTTTAGAAGGCTTGATCTTTAAATCAACCACAGGGTCTTATTCACATTGTGATTTTGTATGAAATCAGGACCCAATTGCGGCTTCTTCACTTGGGGTGGCACGTTCTTCATCGACTCCCTTAGAATATTGAGCAGCGTTCTGTGGTTGAGTTAAGATTACCGTGTTACTAGATTTGGGATTTTCGGAGCATCAAGCGTTAGCTTCAGGTCGCGTAATTCACCAATATCTGGCTTTTAGTTGAATCATTTGGATACCTTTCTGTACCCACATAGGTGGACTTAGTCTTGTTCAAGAGTAGGCCTCCCATGCCAGCCCATATCCCAACCCGTCCCAACCCCCAAACGGGCTGAGCTATGGGCTCTATCTCCAAGTCCATCTACGGGCCTTAGGATCGATATAGAGGCCAAAAGGCCCCTAATCGGCCCATAATGGGCTACAAACAATCAAAATATGGCAGCAGTGCAAATACTGCAGATTTGTACCGTAGTTATTTCAAATCCACAACTTTAAAATTGCCAAATACGATTAGCAACAAAATATTTTGACTTCTTGCTCAATGACTCCTTTGAAACCAAAAAATTACAAAATATCGAAGTAGTGGATTACAGGATATCACACAAATACCAGGCGAAATTCGCTGTTTACTACCATGACATCAACATTTGGCTCAGGAGCCTCTGGGATCAATAGAAAAAGCACTATCCATCATTTTGTCTCTCTACTGCGCTATAATCCCCCGTGATTATATCTCGGCACCCAGCACCTGTGCTGAACGCGACTGGAATCTAAACCATCCTTATGATACCAATACACCTCAATTCTCAGCTCTTTCTTTGCGAGTCTACGTCAGATGGGATACTTCTTTTTGTTGTCATACCAAGGGGAAGAATTGCCCAAACTTGTTGTGTGGGTCGTAACGAGTCTTAAGGGAACGTAGAATACGGACATTCGAGCCGTAAATGTCCTCGAGAGATTCGTCTCCAAAGGCGAAGTTGATATACCTGTGGTTATAAGTTAGTCCGAAACAACAGTGGAACGGACAGAATAAATGAGTTCTCACGTCGAGTTAATCTCCAAACCACTGGTTGCGCGCCAATCATCGCGGACTTTGCTTGCCCATGAATTGGCCGCGTCGTCCAGGGTATCATTGGGATACCAGGAAATGGCAACCGTATTGAAACGATTTGTTGATCGCCAAGCATAGGCTGAACTATGCTGGCCTCTGGACTCGGCTTCCTGTAGGCTATAAGCTTCCATGAGGACGAGCGAGCTACCAACATTTTCTCCACCATAAGTGCTAAGAAAATTTGTGTAATCTGTGTATATAGAGCGCCAGGTTGCCGGGTCTAGCTGGGCCTGTCCTGATCCGTAACTCGCCTTTCGGCTTCCGCCAACGCAAAAGGTGTCACTGGCAGCATTAACCTCGTTATATGGAGTCCATGTAGTAGTATCCGTTTCAGGGCCCAGACTCAATACTGAGGCAAAAGCTTTGCGAGCTTCAGCAGTTCCCGTAGAAGTGTTGCTGCCACTCAAATAGAAAGGTGCAACCATAAAGACTGGTGTGTAGCTGGGCGGCCCGCTGTTCGCAAAATAGAAAAAGATCGCCATTTTGGACGATAGTTCTAGCTCATTCACAGCCGAAACAACCTTTTCAATTTTGTCTTCTGCAAAAATCAAGCTGCCAACCCATGCGCCATTGTTCGCCCTTGGAGTTGGATACGCTTTGAAAATAGCCCCAACCACGATTCCGAAGTTTGCCCCAGCACCGCGCAAAGCCCACCACAAGTCTGGATGGGAAGAAGGAGACGCATCCACGATTTCCCCCGAGGCTAATACCACGCGCAGTGAAAGTATATTATCAATTGTAAAGCCATGTTCGCCCATAAAGCGGGAATAGCCTGCCCCAAGCGATGCGCCCATGATACCCACACAGTTGCAATTGGGAGCTATAATCTGCGTGTCGTTGCCGTACGCAGCCTCATAAATTTCAGAGACAATTGCTCCACCTCCGACTTCAACCTCAGTGCGTGCTGCATTGAAATTGATCTGGTTCATATTGCGGAGATTTATGACTACATCCTCCTTGCCAAGACTCCAGGTGGTAGCCCAGGCGTTGCCGCCTGACTGCGCGAAGAATTTCACGCCAGCCTGGTTAGCACATTTCACCTGCAGGGGGAATTCGTATTAGTGATTGCACGCGATATAGACTACTTTCCTGGCAAGGAAGAATGTAAGTACCACAGCTTGAACATCTGTCTCCGTAGAAGCATTGACGATGTTGTTGGTGATAAACTCTTTGTAGTTTGTCCACCGAGGGGCAACAACATTCGAATTGCCCTTTATAAATGCAGCTCCAGGGGACAGCTGTGGTCGCACGCAGGCTTCAAAGCTTTCGGCAGCTCTGCAAGGAACAATGGCGACCAGCGCAATGCCCAGCAGACATAATGGCGAAAACATGACAGGTTCAGTAGCTCGAGCAATCGAAGCTGAGACAGAACGGAATACTAGAGCCGTAGACAACCGTGCCCCAGAATCCGACCGGTCAATTGCGCTTACTCCGACGTTGGTCTTTTTTTCGCGATTGAGGTAAAAAAAGAGGGCAATTCAAATGCCAGTCTAGATGTCTTGGGGTGTACCTGGTTGGCCCCCACAGACTAGTTTGTGTCTTTGATCTCGCAGGAGATTCACGGATGATGGGAAATACTGCGAACATACGGGTATCATTGGCGTTTCCAGGTTCAGATGTGCCTGTTTCATGTAATTTTCAGTCCCAGACGTGTAAGCGGGATCCAGATTTGTCAACGAACAAGGAATTTTGCTTTGCTCAATAATGCAGTAGGGGTCAGCCCCCGGGGCCGGTTCCTAGTTTCTTGCCCAGTCTCACCCTGCATTAATCCCACTCAACTACTAACTAACCCCCAGCCATTTATGTAACATGACCGTGCATGACTACCAACCACGTACCACTTGCGAGGCTAGTGGGCTTTGATAACAGAGGCAGAGGGGCAAACACTGCAGGCCGGTAAACCATGCGCAGCGAATCATTCTCTATCACTTCGCTTGGCTCTTCTTTTCATCGGCTTCAAGTTGTCTTACAATCTGAATTCGGGATTATCAAACAGAATTTTCCTTGGAGAACGTGCCTAGGTGATGTGAATATTGAATATCTTCATCATTATAGTCGTGCCATGTAAATTACTCGAGGGGCCTTTGACCTCATTTTTCAACTATCAACATTACTAGTCACTTAAATGAGAGAAAAAAAGAATCCTTGAAACGTAGTCAAAGCGTTCGAGGTCATAGGATACCTTAGAGCCAACGTGGCTCAGTTGGGGCGTCGTGCTCTCTCCAAGACATCCTCCGCTCAACGTAGATGCCATGCTCTTCGTCCCCAGGCTGAAATCTTCCATTGATGGACGGTCGTTCGTCTGACTGGGCATGTATAGCTGGTAGAACTTGGGGGAGGGCGGGGATAGCATACTCATCTGACTTTGTTGAGTCCAAACTATGGTTTTTAACGTAACCCCCGTGCTTGTCTGCGTAACCGCTCGCGTACCTCACACTCGTTTCCTTCCTCAAGAACAAAGGTCGCAGTGTGGGAAGACAAGCGCTGACAACAGCCATGACAAGCTCAATAACTGACCAGATGAAAACACCTGACGTATAGTACGTCTCATCGTTGTAATGCGCAATGAGCGTAGTGTCACATTGCACAAAAGAGACCAGGCGGGCAATGCTACACGCGACCGCTAGTAGACCCAGCAGGAACATGCCCAGTACCGCCATCTGCTTTCTGAAGCTCATATTCACCTGGAAGACAGGGTAAACAGGCAACAGGATGATGAAGACGTCAAGCGCGACGTCGCTCCCACCAACCACGTTGTAAAGGACGAGCACATTAACACATTTTTCTCCATAGAAACCCTCCACAAACGGCGTGACCGGTGTGCATTGAAAAAGACAAGCAAAGAAAAAGCTTATCATCCATGCAACCACAACCCCGATATAGACGAGACACACGCGTTGAAACACCGAAGTCCGGAAAATGCGTCTATAAAGGAGGATTATAGAGATCTTCGTAAACCCTAATCCAATAACGGAAACCATATGCAAGGCAAATTTACACTAGATACGTCAATAAATAGTGATAAAGATGAAGGGAAACAAAGGCGGCCATGTTTATACTTGACTGACATGCATACCTTTTCATAAAGTATAAATCGTGGGTCATCCAATATGGGTTCACCATTTGGATAAGTTGCCTGGTGCTGTCCTAGTTGTCCATGGAAGGCTGCTAGCAGGGTTATGATACAGGTCGCGATCGTGAAGATCTATCAACGAGAGGATCAGTTATAAATTCGCAGAGTTTTGCTCCTAAGTGAGATGATAATTCATCGACACTTCCTTTTCAACGTCGCAACTTACCCAACCAACAAATATGGCATAGTCGTCTGCTGCGAGAGCAGCGCCACAGATCTTTCGGGCCCAAACACGAAGACAGACAAAGAACGTAGCAAGTATCGCAAATACGAAGCCTAGGGCTATCATCTCACCCTGGGTGTACGCCATTTTGTCTTCGATCGTGGCATCGACGATAAACAGTTAAAAGTGGCCAAGAGGGACGGACAGGGAGTGAATAGTGAACAGTAATCTCATATACGTGAATAGGCTGACTGTACCAAATCACACACCTATTTCAAGACTATTTTTGGACAGACATATCATGTGTTATTATCGCTTATGTAGAGTTGTATCTACTGTATCTGCAGATGTACATGTGCTGGCTATACTTGCATACTAGTGGGGTTCGGCCGTCGCACTGGGACTTCAGGCGTCCCAAGGTGTCATGGTCGGCAAAAAAAGCTCGACCCAAATAGGGTGAAGATTGATGTGAAATAGCCCCAGATCTGCAATAGAGGGGCGAGCCTGGAGCTAACGAAATCGTCATGACCAACAGTAGAGAGTATGCGCGGCTTTCATTTCCAACGAGTCCAACAGTGCATACTCCCAAGACTCTATACAGGCCCTGCGGGGTCAGGTCCGTCTTTGGCGAGTGGCAAGAATACTTGGCGAAATTTTAGCTGCATAACCAGCCACTGACTAGTTGGGAAGAACCTTGGCAATGTTTGTCGTCAGCCTGAAGAAGCCCGAATGGGGGTCGCTGGGAATACAACGTTCTTCCTTACTCATTGGCTATGATGCTAACACTGCGTTCGTTTAGATGATACCCTGAGAGATATGTAAGACGTATCGAGTGTACGACTGAGTACAGGTATTAGTACGAAAACACGTGTGGTTTACATAGTAAAGCGTAAATTTCAAGCGACGACAACTCCCACGTACCAAGAAGCTCTACCGAATAAATCGGTTTTTTTACCCTTGCTGAGTTGAATTTCCTTTCATCAGATCACCATGGTCCGAGATGATGAGAGATACCATCTGGCACCTTCAATTTCCGACGACGATGCCGAGGACTTGGCCCAAGAAGAGAAATTACAACACGGATGTCATCGGCGGAGCACACGATGGTTAAAACTTCACTACATTTTTCTGGTCATTGCCTATCTCATCCTCGCTATTCTGTATGCCACACTCGTGATGAACACTGCAAATTCAGGATATTTCCCCTCCAAATCGTCAAGATCACCACAAGACTGGTCTCCATTTGAACCATTCCCTTCTTTGAAATCCGCCAGGGCACTAGAATATGAGCCTTCTATCCTGTCTGTGAGCATTAAGAACAACCCATATGCGGGTAAGCCTCGTCCAGAGCTCGAAGCAGCTTGGCATAAAATGTTCCAGCATACCAATATTCGCGTCCATAAAGAGGACCTCCATTACTACAATGTAACCTCCTTGCCAATGACGAACCTGCATGGGAATGAAGGATACTTTGTTGGACAGATGGGTGTTTTCCACGAACTACATTGCCTTAAACGCATTCGACATTGGATCTATCGCTCACATTATCTGACAAATTTTACAAATGACCAACTTGTCGAAGAAGAGGCGCATATTGATCACTGCGTTGAGCTTATGAGAGAAGCAATTCTTTGTCGCGGCGACACAACACTCAGTGTATTTCGCTGGATTGACCCAAGCCACCAAGGAGATCCACACTTAACTGTGGATGCTCCAGGGACGCATACCTGTGTAAATTGGGAAAGACTGAGAGAGTGGAATGATAAGCAAGCGGTTGATCCATTTGAGTCTGGCGCCCTGTTTGCTCCTCGCGAATGAATGTATTAAGTTTCTGAGCTCTTCTCCCCGAACATGCATGAAAAGATGATATGTGGTCATAATGGGTGTTTTTAAAGCCTGTTATGGCCTTCGTGCTAAGGAATTATCATATCAATCGTAAATAAAAGAGTTATCTACAAGTAACATCTACAAGCTTCTCTCGGTAGTTCGTGGGACTCTAGTCACTCGTCAGGATATCAATGAACAGTGATACATTAAGCTAAATATCGTTTGACCAATGCGCTTCCGCCCAAGCCTTGACGCTATCGAGATCACGACAGGTCCTTGTAAAGCCCCAGCCAGTCACACCTTTCAATTCTTTTGATACAGGCTCGAGATTTGTATCTGCCGAGCACATAAGACTTTGCCTGAGATAATCAAAGCAATGCCGAACATGGTGGGGCCCGTTTAAGTGCGAATGTTCCTCTGCCATGTCATGAGACATTTTTCCATCCAACGCAGCATAGTAAACATCTCTGAGTGATTTCAAACAGTGCAACCCATGATAAACAACCAACCCCGATGTCTCTGGAGCAATTTTTTCATGCCGAACAAAACCTTTGCCTTTGGGAAACAACGAGTCCCATGCGGCCTCTGTTTCGGCTGAAGGATGTAGCGCGAAGGTGTTATTATACTTCATGAATACCTTCACATTTCCTTCTGGTGCTATAAAGACAACAAAGGGTCAAATAAAAAGCTGCATTATAAGTAGGCGCTAGGGCTTTGCATACCTAGGAGTTGCCTGTATCTCTCATGTTTTGGTAAACTTTTGCCCACTGCTACTCCCAAGCCGAAGACTACCATACTTGACATCACAATTGTGAGAATCATAGTACGTAAGGAGACTCGTTTGGATGAATAGCACGAGCCTTCTTTGATCAGGGGCTTCTCCAAGTATTCATCTTCGCGGCTCATCAGCGGCTCGTCCGCTTTGGAATGGGCTTCAAAAGACATTGCTGGCTTCCCGGGCTCGGTTCATACAGAGATGAGAAAACGAGCAGAGCATTCAACATATGAATTCAACAAGATAACTAGAGCTGTGTAATTTTTGAAAATATATTTATCAATCTGTAATTTCGACGTAAACGTTAAGCCCGAAGCGTAACGATCAGGCTCACAGGCAACAATTCCATCTTGCATATCGGGGGGCTAAATTCTGAGACAAAATTACACTTAGATGAACATATCTTTTTATCGCATTGTGATTGGCTTACATGTGCCGGTAAATTATTTGATGCTGACCTACAGTATGCTGCTTGGCCTCTTCCCAGCGCGGCGTTACGAAATAGGTTTGGGAAGAACGGAGCCTAATCAATATTTGGTATTGATTCCGACTGTATCAAGCCTCACAGCTGCAGCCGATTCTTCATGGGGTGCATGACAGCGTGAAGGCTCGTAAAAAACTGTAGAGCAAGCTCGGCCCTCCCAACCATCAAGTATCGGCCATTTGGCCCCTTGTAGCCCTTGGCGATTGATCAGCCCAAGCTTCAAGCTGTTATATGATAGAAAATCCTTTTGCTTATTCTTCTATCATTCGAAACCTACCATCCACATCAAACAATTTCAAGGAAGAGCATTTAATAACTCAAATTTCTTTTCACGAAATGAAGATCTCAACTACTATCTTCACTTGCCTTATGGGCGCAAAGTTAGCCTATTCTCTACCCATGGCCAATGGTTAGTAGTGATAAAGGTTCCAATAACTTGAAGACTAAGCTCATTTAATACAATGACCTAGCTGTCGAGAAAGCTACGGACAGTGACGATAAGGTGGCCTACACCTGGGCTGTGCCCGAGTCTCGCAAGCGCGAGGAAGGTCAGGACGGCGATGATAAAGTGGCCTACACCTGGGCTTTGCCCGAGTCTCGCAAACGTGAGGAAGGCCAGGACAGTGACGACAAGGTTGCCTTTACTTGGGCTGTGCCCGAAGAGAATTAATGCACATTATGTATCTAGATGCCTTACAACTTGACGACAAATTTCTAAATACTTGATCCCATGATCGTCTTGAAATTTCAAAAGTATTTTTACAATGATTCTCATCCACGCCTATCTTCGATAGAACCACCTAACTCCAGAATTTAGACAGCCACTGATCGATAAGAATGTGGGGGCCAAATACTATTCAAGGTTGAATCGGGAATACCATATCTGTGCGCACTGACTACTAGTGCACATAGTCGAGACATCCTATTGAAGAAGGCCCGTTGATGTATAAGATTTGAATAAACCATACATGCTGTAAGTAATCTTAGGGCTTCAAAGCCAGCAACTTACCTGAAAATCCCGCAACCGACTCTCAAAAGCCCCTTCGCAATCAAGCCCTCTACTGCAATGTCAGCCGCCGGGTCGTAATTTTTAGCTTGTGGGTCGACATGGGTACACTGCAAGTCCGTTAGTCCCATGGATCACCCGATTCGAATGCGGGTGGGCGGAACTTCTGGCAGATCAGCAGCAGTGAGTCGATTTCAAATCTTGGTTTGACTCCTGCAACTTGGGCCTATTGCTGGCTTTTCGATGCGACATAGCCTTGCAAACTGTCACATTTACGTCAGTATCTGTGGTGATTACTTTTTGGCCCCCAAATTGGGGCCTGTTGGACTGCGAACAGGGCCTGGATCTGCAAATGAAAACGACTAGTCGTATGAGCCGCATGACTCGTTGACGCTGTGCGTGTTAGCCGATCTGACTACCGGAAGATTATTCCAGCTGTGCATTTAGGTCAAAATTCAGTTTTAGAATACTGCTCGTGATAATACGTCCGGGTTTCAATGTCGATTGTATTGTCTGGGGAATCCAATACTGGTAACCATACATGGCGGCCTATCACTATCAATTTGACATTTTTAGATGTCCAAGCTCTGAACGCCATAGCAAAAATTTGAAATTTGCAAACAGACCACTATAGGAATATTATGCTTTGAGGGCACGACCACCGGTCCTATTTACTGGTAGCATTGGTACCAATAGTCGCACACCTAGAAGTCAAGCAACGCGGAAATTTAATTTAGATGATATCTTAGGCACTACTTCTCTGTGGTCACTGCATATCATGAGACTGATGCTCACCAACCACACTTACATCATATCGGTAACGCAGTATCTCCCCTTCTGTATCCATCAAATCACCTACGCCAGGGTCAAAAGACAAGATTCCTCCAAAATTTAGTAGATCGGTGAGGCCTCCCTCCTCATCTATACCATACCGAGCAGGTCCCGAATATTTCAAAAATCTATCTGCGGAATATCTTTGCCAACTCCACCAGAGACGATCAATCTGAGCATGGTGTAGGAAAAACACGGGATCTGTAGTTATGCAAAGTCAGCTAGAAGTTTCGTTCATAAAATCGTTCGAATAACCAAATGGCTCACCATTAGGTGCTGTGATCCTTCGGAAATCACCATGAACAAGATATGGGACAGTAATATGAGATACATCTTCAATCTCCATCGTAAAATTAAAGAAGTCGGTTTCTCTTGTTATCACAGCCTCCAAGATGTTTGGCTTTACCGTGGTCATGCTTCTTTCCTCTGCGGTTGCGGTATCAAGAAATCCACGGGAGAGACAATGTGGCTGGTAATCCCCTTGGTAGTACGCCGGATTCCATTCTGAAAATGAGCCGTTTCTCACGCAATGTCCTTTGGAAACTCCCTCTGAACCAGCAACGTCCCCATTTGGACCAAATCCAGCGTCAGTATCCCATATGGGTGATTTCAAAACATTCTTATAATCTTTGGACCAGTCCCAATACCTAGTTATTTTTTTTTTAGCATAGCCGAAGAGGTTTATATAGTGGGATAATTTCAACATACGGCATTATGCCTTTAAAGCCACAGTGCTGTTTCAAAGCCTTCTCATAGGCAAAGATAAAGTACCGATGCCAAGGCAGAAAAGGTGCAGCGTTATGGGCTAGAGATGACATTAATAAGAGATACATGGGACATTGGTTTTGAGTCCTTACAGTAATTCCCAATGGCGCTATGGAGATAGGAAAAATCATCGTGTATAGTAACACGAGCATCCCTTTGCGAGCGGGTTTTCGTCAGACATACAGTTGCATCCACGTACTCTTGTCTTTCTATTTTGCTGAGCGTCCTCCACTCACGCCGTATATCAAGAGACTTGGACACTCTTGAATTTGCGAGAGGATGAATGTGGAGAGATACCTCAACGATGATAATTGCGACAATGAGTGAAGTTATCGCTGCAATCTGCATAATGCAAGACCTGCGTCGTATCTTGGGGGTTGGGGTTGACTGATCAAACTTCTCATATTCGTTGCTGAGGCCACTGTTGCTTTCATGGTCTCCTAGCAGCGAATAACGGGCGTCGTCTGATTTCAGTAAGGAAGACATAGTGAATTCACAGTTCCGGCATCGCCGCCCCAGTCAGGTAGTGGTATTTGTGCAGAGGTCAGTATGCCTTGTGGAAAACACTGCACTATGATCAGATGTAAGGTTCGAGAGGGCTGTTGTACTGAGTTGCTGGGGCAGGCCCCAAAGCTGTAGACGACGGGGTCCGAGCTTATACTTCGCAATACGCTGCTCTCATACTTCTCAATGCGGAAGCTGACAGTCCGTACACCTCTCTTGTATGGTATGTATTGTAAAATACTAATACTGGTTTATGCACCGGCGTATCTGTCGATTTCCCGGATAAGGGTTACGGATACTAAACGACCCTGCAAGGCCCATTAGCGAACAAAGAACGCTGGGAAACAACTCCAATCACCGTGGGCTGTATTTTATGTAATTTTCAGTAAATACAACCAGCTATGCGCGGGCGGGCAGAATATTCATTCACAACCAATAGATAGAAAGTACGAGGGGCATTGCATCCTTGTAGAAGGCATTAAGTCTATTGATCCCTGGGGCCTGGACAGTATAGCCCCATGGTAGCAGCCCCATTCCCAACTTAACCCCGCCGCAACTCTGTCCAGCAGATCTCGTGGAGCTCATTCTCTTTACTATTTAGAGAGCCCTGTGCCTTCAAATTATTAGTTCAGTTCTGGCAGTCCAGCTTTCAGTACCATTGTTTGTCTCCAAGATTCAACATATCCTTAGCTATGGCTACTGAGCAGTTAGCCATCGTAGAAGCTTTCTTTGAAGCTCATCCTACCATCAAATACATTTCTCCCTCGTCTGCTCAGTTTGCGTCCACCCGCGAGGTGTGGAATGGCTCCCGGCGCGATCAACCCCTGGCAATCGTCCAACCCCAATCGGCCGAAGATGTCGCCAGCGTGATCAAATTCGTCAAGTCCAACGCGATCCCATTTTCAATTCGCTCCGGCGGCCATAACCTTGAAGGTCGGGCGTTGGTGCAAGACGCGTTGCTGATTGATATTCGAGCCTTGAAATCAGTCACTGTCGCAGACGACAAAAAGTCGGCGACAGTCGGCGGTGGAATTCTTCAAGGCGACTTAGTCGACGAGCTCTGGAGCGAAGGACTGGCAACTTCCACTGGAACTATTCCACATGTGGGATACTTTGGCTGGGCCTCTTATGGCGGGTACGGGCCGTTTTCCTCTAAATGGGGTCTTGGAGTCGATAATATTATCGGTGCGACTATTGTTGACCACAATGGTAACCTTGTGAAAGTTGAGAGCAACGACCCTCTTCTCAAGGGTATTCGTGGTGCAGGTGGTGTGTTTGGGGTCGTCGTTGACGTGACTATCAAAGTCTACCCTGCTCCTTCGGTAAGAGCTGCTCCTATCGTTGCTGAAGCTGGAGCTTGGCGAAGAGTTAATGATCGGACTGTTATCTAGCTTCTTGCAGGACCTATAATCTTCGATACAAGTGATATTGCCAAAACTTATGTTGATGTTAATGACGCATACAACAACCTTCTCGATACAGAGACACTGCCGCCACAGCTTACCCTCCAGCGTGTCACCTTCTCCTCGCCTATGGGTCTTGCTTTTGCGTTCCTCTTTGCCTGGACTGGAACTGACAACGAATTGGAAGAGGGAAAGCGATGGAGCGAAAAGATCGCATCCCTAGGTCCAGCGAAAATGAGCATGGTCAAGCCAATTACCATCCCGGATTGGATCGCGGGGGCCGGTGGACACGTTCCTAAGCTTGTATACGGAGCCGCCAGGACGTATAATGTGTCCCGTGTCACGCCCGAAGTAGCTGCGGCAATTGGCTCTAATGTGGCACATTTACCTGCGGACGCAGGTGCCATGTTCTCTCTCCATCAGGTTCGCGGACCGTCAGCAGCACCGCAGCCACACGAGTCTGTATTCGGGCCCCGTGTACCACATTTCATGCTTGAGATTCTTGGCTATTCAGTCACGCCAGAGAAGCAAGCTGACTCTGAGGCTTGGGCTGAAAAGTTTGCCGCAGACGTGGAGAAGGCCGCGACGACCTCAGGAGCTTTACTACCCACCTCGTATGTGTCTCTTTATAGCTCCGCCTTTGCCAGCTCAGCGGAAGAATGGGCAAAGAAGGTTTATGGCGAAGCAGCGGAGGCTTTGCAAAATTTGAAGACCTCTTTTGATCCTGTGAATTTTTTCAAGAACACAGTACCGTCTTTGCAATAGTTAAATTTAGGGAATTTTATCTACTTGGAGTTAACAACAATTATTGTCTCCGCCACGCGAATGAAGATCACGACCACTTGAATTACCAATTACAGGGAGAATGGGCCTCGTAGACGCATAGCTCGAGTGACAACTTGGAAATTTAATTAATTCACCCCAGTCCAACTCTTCAAAAGGCAACAGGCTGGGTCATGCCCCTCAATCAGATTACATTGAGGTTTCATCCTGCCAACTAATCGGCTTCCTTTGAGCCGACCGAGATGCACGTCAGCCTAATCTGTAGATCCCTCTTGATGAAAGCATGACGGGCGAGATTTAGATCTCGCAAGGTTCGGTTGATCTGCCACCGAGCTCATATAATTGGAGAAGAACAGGTGAAGATCTACAGTAGCATATTTATTTCTCGCTTCCAAGGTTCTTCAGACTACTTTTCCAACTTTTTACGTAGAGTGATGGAAGACCTCATCTTAAAAAGCAAGGCTTATTCTCGTCCATTACGATATATCCCACTGACGTTTTTAAAAGGAACATCAACTCTATCGTGAAAAATCACAACGATGCTAAGCTTCAGTACATTTTACTTTTTCTTGGTCAGTTCAGGGCCGATCCTCGTCCTGAGCCAGGACACTCTAGGAAGTGATTCGCTCCGGTCAAGCCAAGGCACATTTGATATGGGCAGCTCAGGCTATAATTACGCGCCGGCTATCATAGAGGAAAATGGGCTATACAGGATGTGGTGGTGCGGGGACCCTCCAGATCAAGCTATAGCCGGGGATCATATTCTGTATGCCCAGTCCTCCAGTCTTGATGGGCCCTGGACATCACAGGATGGCTCTTCCCCGTGGCAGATCGTGTTTGCCGGCACTGGGACTGGAAGCTTCGACAATAAACATACTTGTGACCCATCAGTCGTGAAAGCGGGTAGTACCTACTATCTTTTCTATGGAGCTGAGCAAGACGATGGGTTACCAACTACCATGGGCGTTGCTTCTGGTTCGGATGGGATCAATTGGACACGACTGAACAATGATCAGCCAATTGTTACCCAGGCGGGTCAACAGTCAACCGGAAACACCTATGGTGCAGGCCAGCCCAGTGTGACCCTCATTGGCGACGAGTTCTACATGGTCTTCACCGACACCACTGGAGCAGGATCCGATCCAACCACAGGAAATAGCCAATTTGTTTGGCGCTCTGCCGACGTCACATTCCAGACCAACGTCGAAGTCTGGACCTCGAGTGGCTGGCAAGCTAAAACAGACGCCAACTCCAGAAGTCTGTCGGTGGCCACAACAGCCAGTACAGATTGGCAGTACTCTGACGTTTTGGACGCATTCATTCTCGCTCAGGACACCACGGCCGGTGAAACTACGCTGAGCTTCCTGGACCCGCAGAACCTCTCCAGTAAGAAGTATGCTGACGTGAACATTCCGGGCAACTTCACAGAAGGTCCTGGGATTGTATCACGCACTGACAAACACTCCGTCGCCGGCACAGAATGTGGTCGAGTACCTGTTGATATTATTCGTTCCACGACTGGGAAGCCTCCCACGGGGCTGGGGCACATTGGCGTTGATGTGATTCTGGACGGCGCGACTTGTTGATCAAGCGCAACTTGAGGGAAGTAGTGGTATGGCCATGTCTTGCAAGTGCTGGATTTGTGTTCATAGTCTGCGTTTCAGTAAGCAGTGAAATCAAAGAAATGTTCAAATCCTGGAGATCGGACGATTTATAGCCGCGGGGATTTTTCCACCGCCCAGCATCGCGGCCTCTGTACCTCTTCGTACTTCGTACCTCGCTCGGACTTGGGGATATGGCGATGTCGAGATACTCGCCCAGCTCGGAATTTCCATTATAGCGACCAGCTAGCAAGTTCCATGAATCCGCGCCAACCCCCGCATCGCAATAATGCCTCCCCGAAGGACCCGCGCGCCCGCCGCATGCGCGTTCTGCCGCGAGAAAAAGGTAAGGGACGCGTTGTATTAAGCATGTGGATAGTTTACTGATACTAAAACAGCTGAAATGTGATGCACAAAAGCCCAGCTGCGGTAGTTGTGTCGCAAAGGGAATCAAGTGCGAGCAAACTCCTCTCCAGCACAAGCCCAGGTTGGTCCGGACCCCCAATATGAACTTATTCCTCCTGACGAGGCACCCTAGACCAACAAACCGGCGAATATCCCTGTTAGAGCAGGAAAATGCTTTACTACGCCAACAGTATGGCCAAGCATCCGACGATACTATCAACGCGGATAACGCGTTCGAATCCATGAGTCCCACCGCAGCTCGGGTGCATGTACCTGAATCTAACGAAGTCAACTCTTCGCCGATCGATCGCCCAACTGGCAGGAGCAACGGGTCTTCACACCCCGAAGTGCCCGATAGCGGCCATCAGAGGAGTGCCACATCCTTATACCATGGCCCTACAAGTGCAGCTTACGATGATACTACTCATTCCAGTGGGAATCATACTAACGGCTCATCTCTTGTTACTGAAGAATGGACAAGAAGTATTTTGTTTGCCGAGACAGCTAGGCAGAGTAAGCGCATTTTTTTCCCTTAGATCCGGTAGGGCTAATACTTAACAAATTGCAACTCAGGACAGTTGGAATCTTTGAATCTTGCGGCAGGCAAACTTGATTTTGATGGAGTAGACTCAGAGACTGGCATGCAATTGTTGTCCATATACTGGTGTCGCCAGCTATACACTGCACAGATCATTTACCGGCCTGCGTTCATGCGAGATATGGCTTGTAATGGGCCATATTTTTCGAAACTTCTCCTCAATGCCATCTTCTTCGCTGTATCGAAACATTCTTCCCGCCCTGGAGTTCGATCAGACCCAGAAGACATGACTACGGCAGGATGGCTTTTTCGCCAACGATTCACAGAGCTTTTGCGCGATTGTTTTGATAAAAGCAAAATTACCACTCTCCAGGCACTTTTAATCATGTCCAACTCTTTGTTTTCAAGGTGCGATGAAAGAAGTCTCTCCTGGTTATACGCGGGGAATGCCTTCAATATGATCATAGACCTTGGTTTACACGTACTCCCATCTCCCAGTGAGATGACTGCGGAAGATCTCGAAATTCGAAAACGAGTACTATGGGGAGCTTATTGTAAGGAAAACCCACTAAATCAAATGCGCCGTTGTATTATATTCTGCTAACGAGTTCATCCCTAGCAATTGATAAAATCCAGTGTCTGTTTCAAGGCAGACCACCACTTCTGCGTTACATGAATTTCAAGGCCTCGTTGGATTTCCTCGATGACTACGATGAGCTTGATATATTCCAGGGGATCACATATAGCCCAACCAGCCCAAAGTCTACAACGCCGTCACTCAATGTGACTTTGCTTACCAAGCTGTGCGAACTATCCATAATTATTGATCGCATTCTTTGCGAGTTGTATTCTGAGTCTCAACAAATGAGCTCCACGCAAAGTCAAGCGATATCCGATAACATCAACACAGAGTTAGCAAGATGGCGGCAGGGTCTTCCACCACAACTTGATTGCACTACTCATGTAGAACACTTCATTGTCCTCCCCCAGACTTTCTGTCTTCTGTGAGTATCATGGCCTTCATACCAAATATCATTTTCTAATGACGTAGTGCACTTTTCAATGTCTTGATTATCCTTTCTCAGCGACCTCTTTTCACCGGAAGCTATACCCGGGCTACGACACCAAGCCCTGCTTATGAATCGGTGAACATGTGCACCACTGCTGCCAGCCAGATTGTACAAATCATCCGCGATTATTCTCAACATTTCACCGTCGCCAACGCACCCTATATGTTATCCTATGCAACATATATCAGTGCAACAATACACGCTCGAGTAGTAGCTCAGACGGGCCGAAACTCCAGCTCGTATCCATCTCTCTTATTCTGTCGCGGCATATTAGAGGAACACCAGCAGTTATATGCCTCTGCTGGAAAAGCCAGAACCAATCTTGAGAAACTTATTACTCATCTAGGCATTGATGTCTCTACTGATGATGAGTTTAGACAGATTTCTTATCCCTCGGGTCATGGGATAGAACAACAGGCTAGTATGTCTGAGAATATGCCAATAGTTGGCATGTCTTCTCCACCACCACATGGTGTCACACAATCTCCACAATTGAATTGGGAGCTATCTGATATAGATCTCGAAGCAATTGCTCAGAGCTTCAGGCTTGAAAGCGAACTGCATTATCTGATGCACCCCTCTGGTGTATCCGGATCTCGGTGAAAATATTTCCTCATGAAACGAGTTGAATCCTTCGTTTATATCCGACTTGCTTACTATGACATGACAATTGACTATTACGGGAATGGAGTTCCTGAACTTGATGTGCTCATGACTCATAGTATTTTTGCCAGGGATGGTTTTGCCGGAAACCTAACAGCTCTCTCGCTTTTTTGTTCGATACTGGTGCTTCTCTTGAATCCATCTTCCGAGTAAATGGAACCCCAGGGAATATCTTGCTCAGAAACTCGGTTGTAGATGCTGTGTAATTGGTGATCTCGTCGTTGACAGCATTGAAGATCTGGAAACCGAGCCCATTCTTTTGCACAGCCAGATCGCATATCTGGCCGAGGTCTCTTGAATCCATATACGACCAGCCATGAGGACTCCATTCTTCAGGTCTCTTCGTATAAGCATCGAACATTTCCTCCTTATATTCCTCCGGTGCAACAATCCGACCGATGCGTAATACATACACATCCGAGCCATACCGTCGAGCGAATCCTCTCGCAATACGTTCTCCACAAATCTTTGAAATAGCATATGTATCCATCGGGTTTGCATCCACCTCCTCGTCAACAGGAAATGAATCGTATCCGATATCACCCTCGGCGTACGCAACTCCATACACAGAGACCGAACTTGCAAGGATAATCTTCTTGATATTCAATCTGTGCGCGGCCTCGATCACATTGTACTGCGATGATGTGTTGCATCGGAAGGTCTCCGTATCTGGCACGAGCATGTTTCGCGCAAACCCAGCCATGTGAATCACTGCATCAGGGACAGCCCCTAGTGGTTCGCGGAAAGGTTCGGTAAGATGGAAATGAGAGCCAAAAGCACTGTACACCTGCCCAGCATCCGTCAGATCAACACGCATAGTGTGTACGTGTGATGCGAGTGGCTCAGGAAGGGGTACGAGGTCTAGATTGAGAATCTCATGACCTTGGTCGAGAAGATAGGAAACGATATGTTGGCCTGCTTTGCCAGAGCCACCAGTGATGATGATTCTTTTGCCCATGTTTCGTGCCTCGATATTCACGAATAAACAGAATGAAAGAAGGTCATAAAGTACCTAATGTCGAAGGTGTTTAAATAGGTCATATAATTATTAATGTTAAAACTTATGACGATCGTTGTTATAAGGCTACCCAGGGCGGGGTTGAACTCGGAACATGACTTTCCGGGAAAGTACCCTAGCGTACTTGGTGGGACATGGCGTAAGCACTGAATGCGAGGCGCTCGATATCTGCGAATAAGCCTTTCAGAAATGAATCAATCAAGTAAAGGAACCTATAAAATTCTCGATATTACCCCCCCCCCCTTGCTAGCGACGTTCATATAATGTCCTGGAACGAAGTGTTCCTGGAAGATTCATATCCACATTTACTTTCCATACATCTAGCTCACTCACGGTAGAACTCTTACAACTATACCCTCTCGTAAGAATAGTTTCACAATATATTTTGATTATGTGCGGAATAAAACCTGCGCATTAAATAACCTCGCAGTGGGCGGCGGAGCAACATCGGCCACATGTCCGGCCACATTTCCGGCCCGGGGCATGACTTCCCGGACGAACCAACTTTTCAATCGACAATCGGTAACACCAACTGCCTCATTGGCTATACAATCCATTTATGCCGGGTCAATCTGGGTCTGGATTTGCGGGGTTACCAAATGGAAAACCCTGACCCGGGGCATCAGAACTGCGCGAATGGGGTACAAAAAGCACCTGATCCCATGTTAAGCCCATGTTAAGCAGGTTCTGAAGGAGAAAATTCACATTCCACGCCCCACTGACGGATTGCTAGCCACCAGCAACAATGTCGTGTGCGCCCAACAAGTCCTGTGAAGGCTGCACCTGCAGCAACAGCAACCAACCACCAATAGAGATCGAAGACAGCGCCGAGGAGCTGAAGCGGCTGCGGCGACGCAACCAAGAACTCGAGACAAGACTGAGTCTCGCCGCTGAGAATGGCACAACGCGAATCGTTCGCCAGCCAGGGCGCACACTGCGATCATCTGCGTGGTTCGACTGCCGGAGTGACCCCGGAATGACAGCAATCTATATGGAACGCTACTTCAATTACGGTATAACGCGAGAAGAACTCATGTCCGGCAAACCGATGATCGGAATTGCACAGACAGGCTCCGATATTGCGCCGTGCAACCGACATCATATTGAGCTTTCGAAAAGAGTTCGTGAGGGTATTCGCACCGCTGGTGGCATTGCATTTGAATTCCCTACGCATCCTATCCAGGAGACTTCACGACGGCCGACTGCCACATTAGATCGGAATTTGGCATATTTAAGTCTAGTCGAAGTTTTGACTGGGTATTTCCTCGATGGCGTGGTTCTTCTGACCGGGTGTGATAAGACGACCCCAGCATGCTTGATGGCAGCAGCGACAGTGGTGAGTTTCTAGAAATGTGCTCTAGCTTCTGATTATCATCTGACCCATATATAGAACATTCCTGCCATTTGCCTCAATGTTGGACCGATGCTTAATGGCTATTCTGATGGAAAATTGTGCGGAGCAGGCAGTGTCCTATGGACTGGCCGTGAGAGATACGCCACGGGCGAAATTGATGAAAATGAATTTATGGATTATATTTCGAGGGGGTAAGACTGCTATCTAAGGGATTTTTTCTTGCACTCAAAATATCAACTGACAACTTGATCTTCAATAGAACACCTTCTGTTGGTCACTGCAACACCATGGGCACAGCATCAACGATGAACGCTCTTGCCGAAGCTCTGGGCATGGCATTGCCAGGATCAGCCGCGATTCCGGCAGCATATCGCCATCGGGCACAGTGTGCATACGAGACTGGAAAACAAATCGTCGAAATGGTCGAGGCTGACCGTAAGCCAAGTGACATCATGACGCGCCATGCCTTCGAAAATGCCATCGTGGCAAACGCCGCGTTTGGCGGTAGTACCAATGCACCGATTCATTTATTAGCAGTTGCACAGCATATGGGTGTTGAGCTGACAATGGATGACTGGGACAATTTTGGGTCCAAAATTCCGCTACTTTTGAACATGCAGCCGTCCGGTGAATACCTTGGTGAGGAGTATTATCGTGCCGGTGGCCTCCCAGCGATTATGGCGGAGCTATTTGATGTGGGTAAGATCCACGGGGCGGCTTTGACCTGCAATGGACGCACAATGGCCGAAAACATCCGTGGGAAGCATTCGTGGGATCGGCGAGTTATTCGCCCATACAGTGATCCGCTTATGGAGGATGCAGGGTTCATCCACCTGAAGGGCACCCTGTTCGATTCGGCAATCATGAAAACATGTGTCATATCCTCCGCATTCCGTCAACGGTATCTGTCCAATCCTGAAGATCCAATGGCCTTCGAAGGTAAAGTAGTGGTGTTCGATGGACCAGAAGACTACAATTCTAAGCTTGAGACACTCCCTGAAATTGACGATCAGACTATCCTCATCATGCGAGGTGTCGGTCCTCTCGGATACCCCGGTGCCGCGGAAGTTGTCAACATGCATCCTCCAGGCCGCCTACTAAGACAGGGCGTGGATGCATTGTTCTGCATCGGAGACGGACGGCAATCTGGTACTTCTGCCTGTCCATCTATTTTGAACGCCAGTCCTGAAGCTGCCGCAGGCGGAAACCTTGCGATTCTTCGCAATGGAGACAGACTTCGTATTGATCTACCTAAACGGCGAGTTGATATTCTTATCGGTGATGATGAGCTAGAAGAACGCAAAAAGGAACTACGTTCCAATTCTTATCCGCTGGTCCCAAGCGGGACGCCGTGGCAGGAGATATTCCGCCAGGAGACTGATCAACTCTCCAATGGCATGGTTTTACGTAAAGCTGTGAAGTATCAGCGTCTGGCACAAAAGAGCACTGCGCCACGGCACAATCACTGATTGGACAGCGACCCTGTATAGTTGACCAAGGAATAGAATTTACTTTTTCTAAATCTTGATTACTCCTATTCAAAATTTATCAATGGCACTGGCCGAGACATCAGTTCCAAGGTTAATCAAGTGGAAATACAACCGCAAGCTACCTCTCCTTCGTCTCTGCTCTTTACCAGAACATATTCCTGATCTATACTATGGGTAACAAAAAACACGCGACTCCAATGAACCTTCAGCTCTAATTATAAAGCTTAGCCACCACGCCTTGGTAAGCCTGAAGAAAGATCTGCAATCCTTCTTCCGATCATAGACGGAGGAACCAATAATACCAAACAATACTAAGCCCATATGGGTATAATTTGCGGCTGGATGCCTTAGGGAATCGGGAGGCCCTGGGTAAGCATCCGCCTAAGGCTGCCGACCACGAAGCCAATGAATGGTAGCAAAATATGGCCCATCTAATGAAACATCAACATGCACGTACTTTGAAGTATATATTTGCTTTCCCAATATTTGGTTTATATTTAGATCAAGACTACCTAGGTATCACTTTCAAGGTTATAAAATACCAGTCGCTCCCCTCAAGAAAATACCAGCATCAACAGAAAAACAGTTCGAACAATAATCTACAGTCAACTTCAAATCACCTGTTCATTTCTATTTCCTGATCAAAATGAAGGCATCCACGATTTCTTCCATCGTTCTTACTGCCGGTGTAACAGCTCTGGCGCATCCCGCAGGACAAGTTGGACCTGTCGTTTTGCCTGTTACCTTCTCCTCGCTCTCCGTCAGTGTTGAGAACAATGTGGGAACTTTCGCGTTCTCCTTTGATGATCCTAACTATAACCTGAAGGACAACCGAGTCAATTTCAAGTGGTACGTCTGAAATTGATTCCTCTGTTCTCCTAGAGAACACACTGACAGTGATCGACTAGGACCCGGCCTGGTGATCCTCCAGCTGATACCTGGACAAACGACAATCACTACCTCGTCTCGTTTCCCCGGGGCATTGACGATCTCGGTTATTTGGAGTTCGTGGTGAAGAACAACAACGCACCAGAGACTATCGGAGTGGCTGTCAGTGACGAGGGCGCAGGCCCATCAACATGGTCATGCAGAGGTCATCAGAAAGGCAATGGCACATGTTCCCTTACCGCCCCTGCTAAAGTCACTCCTACCATTTCGGCCAGTGTTGGACCTGTCACCTCTAGCCACTGATTTCAATATCTTGTTCTTGGATTTGAGCGTCTTCTAAGATCAATCGAAAGATATTGCCACTCCTTTGTTGTGATTGAGAAACCAAAGTACCATAGACAGATGAAGCATATTCATGGATAGAACTCAATACTATGATATTTATCTTGCCCACCTGGGCAGGCTTTGGCTTATAGAAATTTTCCTTTCTTAATACAGTCTTGGCGTAACGTTTTTCTTATCTAGGTTCACTTTCGACTGGAAATTTCATCAACTAAGTCTTGCAAACTAGCGTGTGAGCTCCAACCTTTGGTCGAGTTGCTTCTATCTCCTCAAACAGCAAGCTTAGCTTGTTTCGGGTGTGGCACGTAGAAGGATGTGAAGCCCCAAGAGCTTTTTCTTGCCCTTCCAGGACTATCTTGAACAATGCCTCCGCTCTCCCATAATCTTGGAGTTTCTGTAGTGCAGATCCAAGATGATCCAGGCTTGCGAGGGTCGCAGGGTGTTGATCTGAGAGCTTTCGTCTTTGATGATCAAAAGCCTTTTTGTAAATATTCGCCGCTTCCAAATACTTATCTTGTGCCATAAAGATCTTCCCAAGGCCATTTCGGCTGATCTGCGTCTCAGGATGATCATCTCCGAGGACTTTCACACGCCCTTCGATGGTTCTTCGGTACAATATTTCCGATTCTGCGTATCTTCTTTCCTTCAACAGGACCAATGCAAGGTCTGTTGCAGTAGTAAGAGTATCGGGATGATCTTTACCGAGAACGTGCTCTCTTCTAGCTAGAACAACTCGGTGGATCTCTTCAGCTTCCGAAACCTTTCCTTGTCTGAACACAGAGGTTCCAACATCATTCAGGGAAAGCAGTGTATCAGGATTATCACTTCCAAGTGCTCTTTCTCGTGCAGCGTGAACACGACGGTGAAGATCCTCTGCTTCTTTGTGCTTTGCCCGTTCATTCAAGACTAGGGCGAGGTGGCTAGCATTTCTAATAGTATCTGGGTGATCTCTCCCCAGTACTGACTCTTTTCTTAACAGTGCTTCTCGGAGGTTAGGCTCTGCTTCTTCGAGATTTGCCCGTCTGAATTGCACATGACCCAGACTGTCCAAACTGTCGTATATCAAAGGGTGGTCCTTGGGAAGAATCATTCGACGTCCCGATAGAGCAAACTGCAGCCATTCCTCAGCTCCAGGATATTTTCCCTGTCTCTCTAAGACCAGACCAAGATCATTTGCACTTGTGTAAACCTCAGGACTCTGTATTCCCAATGGCTTTTTTCCTTCGATAATCGCTTCGGTCCCTGTCTTTTGGGCCCTTGTCAGGGCTTCTCTGTACGTCTTCTCTGCTTCGGTAAAGTCACCCAATCCTATGAGAATCTTGCCAATTTTATTCAAAGTGTTGATTGTCTCAGAATTCTCAAGCCCCACGGAACTCTCTAGTTGGGTCAATGCCATTTTGCACATTTTATGAGCTTCCTCGTAGGCACCCCTATGGTAGAGGTACCAGCCGGTTCGAGAATTGATAGCCGCAATATCGAGTGCATCCAAATCATCCGAATTTATATACTTGATGATCTCTATTGAATGGGGAAGTAGCTCTTGAGAAATGGTCCAATCCTCAAAGTTCCCTTCGGGTAATGTTTTGGCAAGGATCTCTTTGGACTTTTGCCTCCACTTGCCAAGCTGTTTGTGAATTTCAAGCCACTTTCGAACTGACAATTGCACTACTCGGTGCATGTCAAATGATTCCTTTTCCAGGTCTTCACGGATCAGAGAGAAGTCGATCAATGGGGTAATGTTGTCTTCGAATTCCAATTCTTTTTGGTCTCCCTTGATCAGGTACTCTGGAATAGACTGCCGCGCGAACATACTCATTAAAGATAACAGGTCAGCTGATGAAGGATTTTGACACCGAATCTGCTCAAAAGAAATTTTCCAAGTCGCCACGACTGAATAACTTATGCTGGGGTCTCGTTGCAAATCTTTCGCATCTGAGTCACCCAGCAACTTTAACTCGTTGTCTTCGTTCTCTCGAAATAGTCGCAGATACCTCGCCACGGTCATTCTATTCCTATGCGCGATGTATGAGCCAGCCTGGCTGATTGACAAGGGTATGTATTCGAGTGCCTCAACTAGCGATCTCTTGTCATCGTAGGTTGATAATTTGGCTCTAGTCCGGCTCTCCAGCAACTCGATGGATTCTTTCTCGTTCATCGGTGGGACGATAATGACATTCCCGTCATTTCCGACCAGACTATGTGCCGCAAGTTTATTCCGTGATGTAAATAAGACAGATCCATGGAGAGCGTGGGGGATGAATTCCACCAACGGCTTCTCAGCGTATGTATCATGGTTGAAAAAAGTGCTCTCGTCGTCAGCATTGTCCATGATCAGCAACCAGCTGCCATTATTCTGGTCTTGCAACCAATCAAAGACGAGCCGGCAAATGTTTGTCTTTTGATCTGTTGGTATTGGAATATTCACGGCTGAGGCGATCCGCTCATAGCCCTGCTTAAACCTTGAAGGGTCGCTTGCATGGATCCAAAATATTGAAGTACTGGGTGCATTCTCACGAATCCGGTAAGAGTACTCTGTTACGATTCCAGATTTCCTAATACAATTTGTCAGCCTTTCGGTACAGAATGTCATTTCTGTATAGTAAAAAAATACCCAACGCCTGCTAATCCCACTAATGCAATACGAGTATGCTGATGTCGCATTCGTCGTAGATTTAAATCTTGGATAGCATCAAGTGTAGACTGACGGCCAACAAATGTACCGTCTCTTTTAAAAGGAACTGTAGAAAATGATACATCATTTCGTGATGGCAGTACTGCCATAAAGGTCTCAATTAGTTCAAATTTCTCGTCAACTTGAAAGCCACTGCGCCATTGGATACTCAGCTGGAAAAATCAGAATTTTGTGACGTACAGAATCGATCTGCTACGACATTAGGCGCATCGATCTCATATTGTCGTAACTTTTCCAATACTATGCGGTAGCCCTTCTCATTCTTATGATCAAATTTGCAAAGTGATGAATGATCTGCATCGAGAGAGATCTTATCTTCCATCGCAGCGGGAAGTTGAAGTAAGGCAGAGTCTGCGCTGACAGCGGTAGCAAATTCACCTGTTCTCCTCCATCGTTTATCCTCGTTGTTCTGTAGAGCGCGTTATTAGATTTTCGAAACATCTTAATAGAAGTATGCCATACAAACTCGGGTTTTCTTGTCTGCAAATTTTCATAGAAACTAACGATTTTCCGGTCATGAATAATATCTTTGAAGTCCCCCAACTGGTTCATCAAAAGATCAGATGTACTAGATATTTGCCGCAGTAGGCTTTGTCGCGGGTGCTTATCGTCCCCAAGCATTGGTCGAATATCATCGACCGCAAGACCTCGATGCGGCGTTCCAAAGAAGATAATTCCGTAAGTAGCCTTGTAAATTGACGAGATTTTTGAAGATCCATGATGCATCATTTGGATTGCTTTCACTAGGCACTATTCAATTTTATTGTTAGGAGAATTTTTTTTTTTTCTTCTTCTTTTGGATTTGCGAGGGAAACATACATGGGCTACTATAATGCCGCCGAAACTATGCGCAATGAAGATAAGCGGGCGCTCGCGAGTCTAAAAATTTCCTAGAAATTAGCTAAATGCTCGTAGAGATTCTTAAGGGCAAGAGTACGAACCTCCTTTGTACTTCGAATAAGTTCGATCTCCTCCATCAGCACTCTCCCATAATCCAGGATTGTATCGAGACCATTCACGGATAGTTTTGAGTTATACCCGTATATCATGGTTCTGCACCTCGGGAGATCTTTGGAAAGAAAATCTCGAAGCCACATATTCCCAAAATTGCCCTTACCACGCCAGGATCCATAAGCATGACCATCTAAGCCTGTGATTGCAATTATACTGTTTTGATAATAATGAGACGATGTAATATAGTTGAAGTCCTAGTAACTTACTCCGCAGAAATTGGAACCCCCTTAGGTGTTGCATATAGCTGGGTGAATCTCAAGAAATGGCGATCGAAGTTTATTTGAACTTTGCCCATCATGATCTGGAATTCCGCGAGTGGATTTCTCACCAACTTGGAAAGAAACTGGGGAATTTTACTATTGAAATGAATGAGACAAATCTTTGCTTGGCTCTTCAAATCACAATCAGGTAATATCGTGATATCGGCAGTAATTTCAGACTTCTCAGCCTCCGTGAAGTTCTCAGTCAGTGTCTCCCTGAGATTTGTTTCTAGAATGTCATCGAGCTGGTCTGCCGGAAGACCCGTAATCCGGAAAACTGTTGATCTTGTTCTGTCGACCATCTTGAGAGGGTATGTGTGTGTTTAGAGACTTGGTGAAGCGGTTGAAACTGGTCTTAAGTTGGGCATCCGTCCTGCTCAAGTCCAAGCCTCCCCCGCTTTGCCTCTTTGCGGCCATGCTGAGCCTCATCGGTTGATTGGCCGTAGAAGGGGCCAAATGGCGAGAATACGAGGGAAGGCCAACATGACATATAAATCAAGGATTCCGGGTGTAGAAAAGCTGGTCTGTTACTGGAGGTATACTCGTGCATTCGTACTATCGAATCCATACCAGCGATACCCTAACAGTAGAATCACGGAACAACACACGGAACCGGAAGCCGAGTGTTTTTCCGAGATCCGCGTCAAGAATAGTTTAGCGCAGGGCCCCCCAACTCTCCATCCAATCAGCAGCCTGGACAAAACCATTGATGGTGAGGCAATAAACTGCAATCTAACCTTCTCCAGCAATATTTTGCGTGAATCTACGCCCATCCGCCCTATTTATATCAAAATGGCAGGTGTTCATGGAAGCCTGAAATTCAGGCCCGGTGATAAAAAGTACATTACCGTGGCTGGCGCATCCAAGCGTGATTATCAATCTAATTTGAATTGACGAAAAAGAGCTCCGACATCCGCTTGGATTGAAGTATATAAAATTCGTCAGTGTCCCTACTTGTTGACCTTTTCGTGCTTCTTACTCTTCACTCCCCTATCTACAAGACCAACCTCTAATCATCCCCATCTTAACTACAACACCATGGCCTCAGACCTCAAGAACATAGTCATCCTAGGTGGTTCCTACGCAGGCATCTCCATAGCCCACAACCTCCTTAAATATGCCATTCCGCAGCTCCCACACCCAGAAACCTACCAAGTCGTCCTAATAAGCACCTCCTCCCAAGCTTTATGCCGACCAGCCTGTCCTCGAGCCCTTATCTCCGACGACCTACTCTCTCAAGACAAGTTATTTGTTTCAATCTCTGAAGCCTTCAAGCAGTATGCACACTTGAGCTTCCGGTTTGAGAAAGGCACCGCCACACGCGTGGACCACGAGGCTCGCACCGTGGCATTCCGCGATTTCATAGCTAGTACGGAACAGTGCATCCCATTCCACGCTCTGGTCATTGCAACAGGCTGTTCAACAGCGTCTCCTTTACTCTGTCTGAGTCGTGATGAGACCTTCCTGAAAGATCAGTGGAAGGTCTTTCGCGAGGGCCTAAAAACCGCCTCCAGCATCGTCATTTCTGGCGGCGGGCCGACAGGAATCGAAGTCGCCGGTGAACTGGGTGAGTATCTTAATGGACGGCCTGGGTGGTTTAGTCACAAGCTCGAGAATCCCAAGGTGCAGATCACAGTGGTGACTTCTGGAGCGCAGATCCTCCCTCTTTTGCGACGGCACATTGCCGAGAAGGCGGAGGTGTATCTGGCACGGGTTGGGGTGAAGGTAATCAAGAATACGAAGGTTGAAGGGACGACGCCTACGGGGTCAGGAAGGGAAAGCGCGTTAGCGGCGAAGACCAGCGTTGCACTTTCGGATGGGAGGGTTCTTGAAGCTGATTTATTCATTCCTGCTACCGGAATGGTGGCTAATACGGGGTTCCTGGATCAAGGCCTACTTGCTAGTGACGGGCGAGTGCAGACAAACGCGAGCACGCTGCGGGTTGACAAGGCGGGGCCGCGGGTCTACGCTGTAGGAGATGTGGGTAATTATTCACGGCCAGCAGTGCATCTCACTCTTGAAGCGGTGCCTGTCCTGGCGGCGAATATCAAACGGGATCTACTGCTTGCCTCGGGGAAGGGGGAGGCTTCTGTGCAGCCGGATCGCGAGTTCAAGGAGGATAAGCGGGAGGCACAGTTGGTGCCGATTGGCACGAGCAAAGGTGTAGGCTCGGTTATGGGGTGGCGACTACCTAGCTTCTTGGTTTGGCTGATCAAAGGTAGGGATTACTGGCTCTGGACGACTGGTGATCTGTGGAGTGGGAAACAGTGGGCCAAGGAGGCGTGAGGGCTGGGCTACTTCTTGTAACTGGCTGGTGTGGGCTTGGGCTATTCTTGTTGAGATCGCTCGCCGCATATGGGCAGATGATCTGAGCCCATGAAGTTAGGGCATATTAGTACCTAGATGTGGTTTGCTCGTTAGAAAAGACCACAAATGAAGAGGACGGATGAGGAAGACAGATGTAGAAGCCATTTCAATCGAGCAACTAGTTTGAGAAAAGCCACATAGAAGATAATTTAAACCTGAGACGCCGCGCTGGACTGCGAGTCATGCTGGACTGCAGAGTACAATTTGAATCTCAAGGGGGGAGCAGAATAATATAATAGCTTGGTCCGTTTCATCAGTCGTTAGATTAGTATGACAGAGTTGAAAAAGACTCGGTCATCCTCAGTTATAGCGTTCATGCACCGATAGCTGATGGCAAGCTGAGATGACCTACTCAGGCTGGAATGCAGATGATCACAGCCCAGCCCGGGAGACTTCATCAACCAAGAAAAACTGATAAAGGCTATTTGTTAATAGTTATCCTTATCATCGTGAATCAGAGTCAATTTACCTTCCCACCCCCATTCTGACATGATATTAACCCAGTGCAATCGACTTCGAACCGTCCTTTCAAACTCAATGTTTTCCAATGTGGAAAGAGCAGAGCCTCTGCGAGCCTGTGTAGGCTTCGGCGCCGAGGAACTAAGGATCCCCGACCCGGACCGATCCTGATCTATAGAATTGGTACGGTCATGAAAAGACCGCCTCGTGTTTGCAGTTCTCTCAGGCGAGCGTATGGAAGCGCTGACCTTGCTTTTACTATCGCTGGAGAATGAGCCAGTACGACGAGAAGCAGTAGCTTCTTGCTGTTTCTGTGCCTTGGCTGCATCACGCCGTGACCAAGCCTCACGCAGAACGTCAAGACAGCGGTCTACTCCTCCTAACATTAGGCGAGACTGTATAGTCAGCCACCGGTCCATTACCCATTTCCGATCATCTTCCGCATCCATTTCAGCTCCTGCTGCAAGAAGAGGGAACATTTGGATGATTGTTGTACGAGACGTATAAGGGACTGTTGCTAACAGAATCAACACTCGCTTTCCCAGTTCCTCGGCGGACTCTGAAGGCATTTCAGGCACGGCCTGGTGGAGGTATAGCAATGTTGCCCAGCGATACGCATGTGCAACCTGGATGCTATGCTGTACTTCCGAGGTGGGATCCTCTGGCGGCTCGAACCACTGCGGAGGCTCCCATTGCTGAACCAGTGACTTGAGTTCCATTGCCTGCGCCACAATAGAAACCGAGTTGGTAGTGGTCTTCCGAACACGCTGGACCAACCGCGCAACACGGCCAATAAGAGGGAACAGGGTAGTTGCACATCCCATCAAGGGATCGATCTCGTGGACTGCATCGCCCGGAAGATGGAATATGGAAGGGCTGAAATCCTGAGATCCCGATTCATCCAGCGATGTGAGACGCGCAATAACGTCCATATATGTCCAAGTATTGTACAGAAACCGGATACGGTCCAACTCCTCTCCATTCAACGTCCCCGACAGGCCCGAATTCAGACACTGCAGCATCAAGGCTTTGGCACCTTTGAGGTGCTGGATACAGGTCCGAGTGTTTTGGTCCCAGGTATCTGCAAAGGCCAAAGCCAGGCTTGTAGCCAGCGCAGTATCTGCTCGCATGCTCTGTATGTCTTGCCTTAAGCATGTGATACTCTGTCGCATATGTTTAACACCCTGTACTCGGAGCGATGGGTTTTCTTTTGCAGAATGAAAAGCAGAAAGGGCAAAGAGCGCATGATACAAGGCAGGGGCATCTTTAGCAAGAGGCCAAACCAAGGTGCGCCATGGATTTTCAGAAATGCCATCCTTGACAGACAAGATCCCGCAAGTGAGCTTGTCAAAGCGCAGGGCCAACATGTCCTGACTCTCTGGGCCTAGAGAAGGTTGACCCGGCAGCCGTGCCATGTCAAAGATGTTGTCCTCGCTTCTTAGGAAGGACAAATTCCACCCCGACCCTGAGAATGGGTCAGACTGATGGATAATGTCCTCGATGTCCTCATTATCATCCAGCAACTGCGAAAAGCTCATGCCAGATTCAGACGGCTGATATGTCTGAGGATCAAATGTTGGAACAGACCCGGAATCCACATCTGCATCTGGCACATCTGCATCTGGAAGTAAATCATCGCTAAATGGAATTGCACCCTCAAAGGGCTCAAGAAAAGACAGAAAGTTCAAGGACTCAGGGTCCAGTGAGTGGGAAACGGCGATACCAGGTACCGAGCCCTCATTTGTGGAGGGCTCTTTGGGTATCCTCTGGAGCTCGAGCTCGTCCACGGAATGCCCATCCCCAGAGGCATAACTCTTGATACTGGCTGGAGAGCCCCGATACGACTCGCGCGGGGAAGTTGGGGGCAGGTGGGAGGAGACGCGAATGGGCGAGGCAGACTGTTCGGTGGTAGGAGGCGTAGGAAAGCTCTGGGGGGTCGCCAGAGGAGGCTGGGAGGTCAGGTTGGCTATGGATCTATGGGTCAGTTTCTCGCTCGAGATCTAGATATTGGGGTGGGAAACCACCTTTCTTAGGTTTAGCGGCGGTCGGACGACCCACGGCCAAGTTAGTCTCCTCAAAAGGCCGCCATTTGAAATCCTTCTTGTATCCACCGCACGTCACTTTGCGTCGGTCGCATTGCTGGCAGGCCGGTTTGGTCTCGTCGCACTTTAACCGTTTCGCTTTGCAGGTAATACAACCTGGGCGAGACGAGGAAATCGGGTCAGCGATGTTGCAAAATAGTTAGCCGGCATGCACATATAGGCACAGCCCACATGCACGAAGACAGGAGCATAATCGTGGGGTACACAGATGGCGGCTCTTCTCCGGAGATGGCATCGTACCATTACGAGACTTGGTCTGCTTGGGCTTCTGCGGAGCGACAACCTTCTTCTTCTGGGGCTTTCCCCGCGCCGGCGCGGGGGCCGGTTCTGAGGCGTCTAGAATGGTGGAGGGAGATGGGATTTTGATATTTTCCATGCCAAGTTGAGGGTCAGCAAGGGGGAAAGAAGCAGATAGAAGGGACCAAGCAGTAGATAGCGAGCGACGATAGATAGGGAAACGGCAGATGGAAAATGCGGGGGATCTTGGAGAAGTCCGGCTGAGGGGTCGAGACGGGGTCGAAGGAGTCAGATGGCCGGAGCAGACTCGGATGTTGGAAACCGAACCGAACGTGCATGGATGGTAATTTGATAATTTGAGCTACGTGCTGTGCGACATCTGCCCTATTTGCCTTCAAATGGATCGGGGGGTTATAGAACGTGTTCCTCCTGCAAGCTTCCAGAAGCCCCCCTCCCC
>KZ118959.1:428063-504137 GCA_002153405.1 Mycosphaerella populi pn0402 | reverse complement strand
CTTCTCAATCGGAAATTGGAGTGATAGCTCGAGAGATATTCCCTGCGATCTGATGGGATCGTCGGCAGTTCCATTGCCAATCTCATCGCCAATCACTTCAGAAACTAATGTGATATTACGACATGAACATCATGAGCCAGAGGAATCCTCATCGCGCTTAAAAGGGAATCTTCACTCATCACACCTACATGCGACTCTCCATTCTCCCGCCTCACACGAAAGCAGATATGGCAGTACCTGGTTGGAAGGCTTGAAAGTCCCTGAACGTGACTCTCATTCTCTTTCACAACACTCAGAGTGAGTGTTCCGTATACACATTTCTACATTGTTCTAAACATTAGGTAGTGATGAACGTCTCAAGTGCCGCTGGGAGGGCTGTACCTACACAGGCAGCTTTCCAAAAGAAACAACTTTATGGCGACATATACGGTCATGCCACGTTGATCCAGCTCAACACAGGTGTCCTGATGTGAGATGTCGTAGATCCTTCCAGCGCAGAGACAAATTTATCACACATATGAAATTGGTACACCACAAATCTTAGCCATATCAGTTTGGTAACTCGGTAACGAGAATATCCAATATTTATACAGGCAATTTCTTTTGTTATGGGGAGCAGATTATCCTATATTGCAGCGACGCCAGAAAGATCCGACGTGGAAGACAAGTCTAGGAATCTACAGGGTATGACAAGTTTCCGTGGTCAAATGTCAGATTGAACCTCGAGGAAGCAAGAGTGATAAAGGGGCGCAAGAATCGAATTTCTGATATTCAAGTGAGCATACAAGTACTTTGTCCTGTGCACTGAGATTAGCCAGCCTCCGAAGACAGTGTGTATAGGACTTTATTTACATTAACGTAACGTAGAGGTGTCACACGTGGCCAAGCTAATCGATATTGAGGTCGGAGTAGGTGCTCAAATTTGTAGAGACAACTAAGCTAAGGAGAGGAAATACAATATGAGGGGCGCATCCAGCACAATCAGGAGGGCGTCTCGCCAGCCTCATGAGAGTGTGTCCTCCCCTTGTTGTCGTAAAACCACCAAATCCTACCGTAGTACTACCTCAACTAGTTGACACCTCGTCCACATCCTTCCTAGCGCTCAACGGGGTTGACAACAGGCCGTAATTTAAGGCCATTAAACGAACTGTGACGAGAAGAAATCGTCGGGCCATGTAACTTCGATATGAGTTTGACAATCAAATTACACATTAAATTACAATATTCTGCCAAGAGATGGCTGAGATGAGTGCACTGGACCAAGGAGGTCTTAATGAGGTCTGTGAGAGATCTCTAGGTTTCAGAAAGCGTGATGCCAACCAAGTATTGATCATTGATTCTCGAAAGTTTCCAGGATACTCTCAATATAGAGCGTATAGAGGAGCTTCAAACTCTAGTAATACATGGAAATTTTGATACCAAAATTGTTGATAACTGTTAACTCTAGTCTCTTTAGAGCACCCCATTATATAATGAAGGAGTATATCATAAAGGAGTCAATAACGGAGTGCTGAGGGCTTAAAGTAGCGTAAGCGTAATAATTTTACCTAGAGTAAGTATAGGTAATATAGGTAAGAAAATTGGTGAAGAAAAGTAATTGTAGATAAGAACAGGGTAAGTAGAGTAAGTAGGATAAAAATATATACTATAATACAAGTTCACCCCACACTGCTTATACGGCGGTGGAGAAGAAGTAAACGATACCGACCCAAGAGGTTGGTATCAGTATATAGTTAAGTAAATAGGGAGTATAGGAAGTCCTTTAGCGACAATATTAATAGGCTAGATCCCTAATTAGAGAAGGTTAAGAACGTGCTAGTTAGTTACGGTTTATACATTAGAATCGGTATATATATAAAGAATATAATAGAAGAGCGGGGACGCATAGGCTATAGCTACAAGATATGCGGATATAGGATTTAATAATATACCAGTATAGTGTGTGTATAGAAGAATATATACAGTAGTAAGAGCGTGATAATATAGGAATTATATTAGCACCTTTTGGAACGTGGTCGACGGTCGTGCGTTTGAAACTTTATAAGATTACTATACTATCAACAGAGATTCAAATCGGACAAAATTTAGCTAGTAGATGGATACGTATGCCAATTGAAACTGTGCTAAGTCGCAGCGTAATCTAGTCATATAGGGCGATAGGAGACGGGTGGCAAGAACAGCAGTGAATTTCTGATGAGGTATGAAGATCTACCGGCAATAGCGGGCGTAGAACAATGGGACAGCGCGACGGGGTCTGTTCTCGCGCAAGTGCATATATATATGTGAATATATGATTAAACTTTTACTCCACCTCCTCTTTCAGAGGCCCTGGCTCTAGTCAATAGAAATGCGACGTAGCACCAGGCTGGGCATTAATCCTCGAGTCAAAAGTGGGCGCCGGCTGCACAAACATGGTATCGAAGCGCGGCGGACTAACAGGCCGACTAGACGTAAAGGGGAGCAGATTGACCAACTCCTCGAAATAAGGACTCGGCAGATGCGACAGGATACCCGGATCCGCGGGGGCAGCAGTGGTAGAGGTAGGCGGCTTATTGCGACGGGGGGTAGAGATGCGCGCGTAGTCGAGGCACTCGGCCAAGTCGTTTGCATCGGTGACTGAGAGGGCGAGTTCTTGGGCGGTGGGGTCGACGAGAGCTGCGTAGCGGGTGCGGTTTGTGCAGAGCTCGTCGAGACGCTGCTTCATCATGGCGCAGCTGTTCCAGAAGCAGGAGAGTTCTTTGAGGTTCTCCAGGCTTACGTCTAGGGAGGCGCCGGCCATTTCGCGGACGGCTGGGTCGGCGTCTTCGAGGAAGAGGGCGTGGATTACGCCCGCAATCATGTTGCAGTAGCCGTAGAAGGGGTCGTAGGATGTTGTTAGGGTGCCGCAGCAGAGGGATTTCACGTCGTCCATGAGTCGGGAGAGCGATGATGCGGCCATTCGGCATGCGATGAATGATTGGGCGAGGAAGCTCTGTGGCGTGCGTTGGCCGACGTGGGCTAGTCGTCTTTTTAGAAGAAATGGATGGTAGAGCAGACATTGGCAAAGGTAGAATAAGGCGCGTGAGAATGCCAGCGGGGCGGCTTTGTGCTGATCGATTGATCCGTCGTCTGCGAGGCAGATACGGGCCACCTTGGTGGAGAGCGGTTCGTTGAGGCCTAGTTCGGACTCATGCTGGAGAATGGCCGAGTGGATGGAGGAGTACTTTGATCGTGGATTCCACGGTAACACCCGCCCACCAGGTGCTTGGTCCTCCTGTTCACCCAGGGCGTACTGAGCGCAGCGACCTAGCAGCGACGCCATGACAACAGAAACAGAGAAAGGGCATAGCGTGTTGAGTCCGGTAGCCGAGTCATCTTCGAGAAGCTGTTCCAGGGTCGGGGCTTGCTGGAACTGATTTGCTCGCCACTCGCTTTCTCCTCCCGGTAGAGATAGCTTGCAGTGCTCGTCGAGGATAGCCGCCGGGCGTTCTTGGCCACAAGAGATGAGTTTATCACATAGATAGAAAGACCAGAAAACTCGACGTCGTTCATCCTGCTGTGCAGGAGATAGATTTTTATCAGGCTCGACCATCATGCGGAAGTCCTGGGCCAGCCGGATTGCGAGACCGACTTTGATCCAGGAGGCTTGAGTGCGACCGTCTGGGAATTCATTAGACCACAATACTGACAAGTAGCTTTATTTTCTTACCGGTGTAATCAATTATTGCTAGCAACAAGATTGTTTGAACGATTGTTAGCTCTGCATCGCTCTGGATGCCATTCCATGGCATGACGATTGCCTTCCATGACTGATGGGCATAGGCCGAGACAGCGGCATTCTTATCGCCGAAGAACGGATCCGTAGAATAGCGAACAGTGCTGGCAACCAGCGCGAATAGTAGATGAGTGGGCAGTTCATTGAACTCAATTCGATTTCGCAAGCTTGTTTCGTGGAACAGTGAGTAAGGTTGGTTATGGCAGTAGCGGAAGTACAGCTCCGCAGCGGAGCGGATGATATCAGAGGGCGGGAGTTGATTGTAGGGGTTAGAGGAATGGGCGACGATGTCAGAGTCAGAAACCATTTTAGGGCCAGCATGGCTACTTTCTGGCTGTGTGCTGGGCTGCTGTGTAGTCTGGGTATTTGTTGACTGCGACAGCGTTCGTTCAATACTGCAGCGTATTAGTGTTGCCACTCAGAGAAGGGGGGGAGGTGGCGGTGGACGTACGATTTTACACTCCTGACCATCTCAGCCATCTGGCTTTCTAGGGTAGCCAGCCTGGCTGAAAAGGGATGCTATTCGATAGTCAGGCCACGCGCCCAATTGTTAATCTAAGCTGGGATATATACCGATTTGTCATTGTCCTCATGGAATTTCTTTGCAGGAAGCTGTCTCTTCCTAATTCCAGGGGACATGATAGTCGGACTGGCGGAGTGGCCCTCGCCAGAGTAGCTGCACGACTGTCCGCATCGAGAGCAGAGCGCGCATATCGGCTTTTCGCCCGTACAGCGCGCCTTCTTGCGGCTGCAGAAATGTGAGAATCCTGCTGCATCCCTGGAGAACAGACAACCTACCGGCAATTCTGGCACGCCTGGCGAATACGCTTGATATGGCGGTCCCCAGCCGCCTTTTCAGACATGACTGCGATGTATCAACAACAGAAGCACGACAGCAAGCAAGGGAGACTAGCGGGGCGAGCTTGAAGAAGGCTAAGTGCTGAGAGGCCGCGGGGCCCCGCATGCACATGGACCAGACAAGTTCTGGCAACTCTTGGCGTCCCCTTTCCGTTCTATTGCTCATCCTCTCGCCGCTTTTGATCACTGAGTAGAATTGAGCACACCCCTGATCAACCTGATCCGATCAGTGATCATTATATAATTATCCGATCCACTTACTGAGCCTAGCCTGATTCGATCACTGATCACTCAGACTTGCTTTTAAGCAAGACCATGCAATATGTCCCAAGTAAAAGAAGTTCAATAAAACGCTAACACGCTAGTAATGTTTACTTACGCTTTTACGTTAAGCTCTTTTGCTCACATTCTTAAGAAAATAGTATCGCGAATTAATAGTAGGTATTACATATAGCCTAGTACAAAATGCTTCTAGAAGTATTGTTTATTCTTACTTGATTATGGCATCTAGCGGAGAAAAACTGTGGAGAATAGAGGGGTTGAGCCTGGTAAGGAGAATGATGGTAGGAGGCGAACGGATAGGAGACAACAATGTTATGTTATAGATTCACGGGTTATTCGATACAGAGTTAACACTGAAACGTAGCAGGACCTTGATCTCAATTCTAGTTACTAAGACTGATCCTTGAAGAAAGAAGAATTCCTTTTCTTCAAGTCTCGGTTAAGTATCATGCGGGGATCCTCTTTATCGCGTGGTGTTTGATAATATAGCAGGTTTCCCTCTACATTTTAGATTTAAGACTACTACGCTAGTCTATAGCCTTACTGGGTTATCTCCAAACCGTGCTATATGATCTTGGATCCACTGCAGGGCCATCAAGATATCTTGGATAACTTGATTACCATCGATACTATTCAGAATAAAGACGCTGCACCTCCCGTATAGCTTACCGATGTCCACGTTAACACGTTACGCGGCTGCACCAATGGCCGCTTTTTGCGCATTAGCATCCAAGAATCCATGAGCGAGAACGCGCCTTGAGGAAAATCCATTCATCTGCTGTACCTCCAAGTGCACGCCATCATTTTCACATGTACAATCCACAAGCACACATTCACCTTGTACAGAAGACACAGAAGAACAGCTTGGTCTCTTGATTGAGGCTATCTAGTAGGAATAGACTACATTGTATAATATGAAATCATACAATAAATATATTTCTCTGCTAGACCAAGACCCTCCTCCCCACTTTATCATGGTGTTTGAAAGAAACATAACCTTGGAAGATGTTTGCCTATGACAACACTCCAATATTCTCAAACCTCACCATAGTCTGGTCAGAAGTTCACGGGCGTATGTGTTCGGCCTAAAAGCACGGAATGCAGATCATTCACGGCTTTGTAAAACCTCTTCAATAGTTTCGCAAATTACCCGGAAAGCATGACGTGTGCTCTCTTCAGACACATTCGCATTGGCTGGGAGCACACGAATGACCGAGCACTCACCTAAACGTGAGGCCGTGATCATTATGGCGCCCCTTGAATTGATTAACTCGGCTACCTGCAAAGTCAAAGAGTTCGCTGTTTCTGCGTCATCGTCAATAGACTTGGGGCTGATGCGGATGCATGTAAGTGCAAAAGAAGGACCCGAGACTATTTCAATAATATCCCGTCGCTCCCGAGCAAGTTTAACGAAGAGGTCTCCCAACTGTATGGATCGCCGAATATGTGCCTGGAGTCCCTTGACCCCATACATCCGAATAACGAACCATACTTTTAGTGCTCGAAATCGACGGCCGAGAGGGATTTGCCAATCTCGGTAATCAGTAACAAGGCCAGAGTCAGAATGTTCGTTCTTTAAATAGGCCGCTTGCACGTTGAATGTCTGCGTGAAATCTCGTCGAGCTCCAATGAAGAGGCACGAGCAGTCGAAATTCACCAATAGCCATTTATGCATATTGAAATTGAAACTGTCCGCAATTTCCATTTGGCCACTGTAGTGTTGAAACTCCTCACAAATAAGAGAAGCGCCAGCGTACGCAGCATCAACATGGACCCAAAGGAACGGCCGGCTTGCCTTCACGTGGCCAATCTCCTCAAACCGATCTACAGCACACGACGTAGTAGTACCCAGTGTAGCCGTTAAGTAAAAAGGCTCTAGATGATCTTCATCACATTGCTTCAATGCAGCTTGCAGCTTTGAACCCGTGATGGCAGATTTTTCCCCAGTATCCACTTTGATTGCACGAAATTGTACTCCTGCAATTATAGCGGCCTTACGTGTACTGCTATGAGTCTCATCTGACCCTACGGCAACTAGACGAGATCGCAGATGAACCATTCGCAGCTCACGTTCTGACGTACCCTCTTCCAAACCTTCTTGGTCCAGTTTCTTGCGTAGATAGCGCTCCCGTGCGGCTACCATAACGGTGGTAATAGCTTCGCTCGCACTTCCATGTATAACCCCACCACCACCACTAGGACTGGAACTCAGAAATTTGTTCGGTAAGGCAAGCGCTTTTGCAAGCCAGTCCATAACAATAGTTTCAAGTTCAGTACTTGCCGGTGAGCACATCCAGTTGAAAGCTGGGGCGGTGAAGGCTGCACTGTACATTTCTCCCAAGATGGATGGATACGTCACGATAGCAGGGAAAATGGCAAAGTAATTCGGGGATTGCCAGTGCGTAAGACCAGGAATAATCTTGCTTTGGATATCCTGACAAACTCGAGACCATGACTCTGGTTCAAAGGGCGCCTCGGATGGCAATTGGGGGGCAAGGAACCCAGGTTTCACTTGAGACAGCACAGGATACTGCGACAGTGACCGATTGTATTTGATGACTTTGGAACACTATCAGCTATGAATTTAATCTCATCTTTTACTGACTGCACTCACTGTCTTCGATAGCATTATGTGCTGCGATGCGAAAATCCTCCTCGTCCATGGTGCTACTCTTCTTGTATGATCACTAAGCAAGATACCACTCACAGCGTTGGGATAGTGTCTGTTAGATCAGAGGGAAACAATAAGAGGGCTTGTTTTGTGAATATGTGGAAATTGACGGGCCTACTTCTCTTGATATAGTACTAGCCAGTTTACAGTAGAGATTCAACTATAAACAATTGACTGCTTCTAGCGGAACATTCCGAGGAAGCATTTCCGATTGGCATAAGATATTTCCATCAACAGCCAAATATCGGCTCGATTCAGAACCCCAAACCAAGGAATTGACCTATAGTCAGTATACATACCTATAGTCAGTGTACATACCTACAGTCCTTGTTTGGCATTACAAGGGCTCAAAGGTTTCTCTACGCAGACAGACGACCCATGAAATTCTTGCAAGATTCAGCCGAGGGCAATGCGGCTACATAATTTTCGGAATCTCGGAACGGGATGCACCACCAGATACAGAGGCCCAAGTAGTATTAGCTGATAACCTCATGGCTGTGGACCATCGTATAACCATCACACAAGCAGGGGCCATCCGCACTTATGCGCCCAGTGGGTTTCCCCGAGCCCCACGTTATTGTCTGCTCCACCTCCTGCCTTGCGCCTTGGCCGCATCATACCTTTCTCAATTCCTGACCATGCGTACACAAGGAAGCACGCTTTCGTCGCGAGGACGCAAGACATGGAAAAAATTTTCGGAAAAATAGTATACTTTCGTGCAGATTAATCACCAGACTCGGCTAAGGCTAGGAGTGCCTCGAAGGATCTTCGAGTGGATTTCATGATTAAATGCGGACGCGGAGCGGAAAACAAGTGCATATGCGGGAACCAACGCAGGCACGGGAGTAGATGCGGAAACAAGAACATCAGTGAATTGTACTTTTGATTCTATAGTCTCGATAGACATCTTTTACGTGTAGCCACATGTTGCTATTCTCCGTTATTCTTGAGCTCTTGAGGCACTTTCTACCCGTCAACGAAGTTAAAATACTTAAAATACTCCAGTATCAGCGAGGGTTACCGCCTCATCGCATGGTGGGGTTTACATTAGGGCTAGGTGACAAGCAAAGGCTCTGGCATTTCAACTCCAAGTAAGCCCTCCAAGTAAGCCCTCCCCTCCAAAAAAAGTCCAAAGCAGAGGGCTTCGTGAGGCGTATGTTCTTTAGCTTTCAAATTTCTTCTCTTCCTTAAAATGGACCCTCTCGGCAAACTTTTGACGCATTTGCCGGCGAACCCATAGCTGGCTGCTCCATCCGCTCCCGCATATCGCCGCAATTTCCGCATATCACCGCACTTCCGCATTTGTCTCTACTCCGCGCACACATTTCTACCCTCTCCGCTTCCCCTGCATTTCCGCAGTCTGGCTTCGTTGCGGCAATTCCCTTGTATTCTTTTGCTTTTCGATATTGGAACTTATCTACGACCAATTAAGTGCTTGCCCGTTTCGATTCAGCATGGAGAGTTCCGGTAACAACCCTAGACTTAGCCACAGCAGCGAGCTCGCACTACACCCATGTAAGCCGTGTCAGCTCCGCAAGCGACGATGCGGAAAAGAGCTTCCAAGGTGTTCCTTGTGTCATCGGTAAGCGGCTTTCTGTTGCGTCTGCTTCGACTAGCTGATTTGGCTAGTACTCGCCGTCAGTGTCAATATGATGATGCGGTTTCGGCATTACCACTGCCAGCACCGAAAAGAAAGCGGCCACAGTACACTTTTTCAAAGCATCCCTCGGATCTAGTCGCCCCGAATAATTTCCCAATAGCATACTTCTTGGACTCGGATCTCTTCAGGCACTGTAATTTGGTGATTGAAAAACCCGAAATCTCCCTTCCGATCGCAAAATTTGATGCTGTGGAAAGCCTAGAGTCAACCAGATATGTCGCGAGTCGATTCTTTGAGTCAGTGTACTCATGGCTGCCCATAATTTCTCCAACCAAGCTTTACAGGAGTCTTCTGCAGCACTCGTTGCAAAAGGATGCGGGGCTCGCAATGCTAATCCTCTGTATGCAAATTATGCTTCCTCCCCAGCTTGACAAGAACTATCCTCCGCATCGGACCTATACAGCTATCAAGCACCATTTAGTCGAACTTGAGCAAGCCGGATTTTTGGCTATCTCGGTTCTGCAGGCCATGATTCTTGTTGCCTTCTATGAGATTGGGCATGGGATCTATCCGGCTGCCTATATGACAATTGGGCACTGTGCGAGATACGCATTAGCATTGAACTTAGATAAAGATATTTTTGTCTGGTCACCAGGTTCCTCTGACTGGGTGGCAATGGAAGAAAACCACCGTGTTTGGTGGGCTGTTGTAATTCTCGAACGGTAAACCTCAAAGTTACTCCCTTTCCTGATACTGAATCGCCGCTCACGGAATTAATCATGCAAGGTACGCGAATATTGATTCGCCCACACGTGTGTTGAGTACCCCAGATCCCGTTGAAAGCAATTTCTTACCCTTACCTGATGAGGTTTGGACCAAGGGGGTACGCCACAATTCCGCCTTGAGCCATTATTATTCTCTGCTTACAGATACCATAGATACCGCCGGTTGGAGCTCCGTCTACGCTTTCTGCTCCCGCAGATAGGAGGATGGGCAAGTTTGCTCGCTTGGCACAAGCATCACATCTATTGAGCCGCGTTTTACGTCATGTTAGTGATACAGCGGCAAGCCAAGGATTTTTAGATGATGAAAAAGAAACACTCGACCGGGCATTGCGATCTCTCTTGTCACTGACGGTATCTGAAGAGAGCCAGTGTGGGATTTCATATTGCTCTCCTGTTGCTCTTCTAGGCAGGTATGCATAAATGATGAGACTAAGCGGATTATCGTGACTAATGTGAGGGCTACAGCGGCCTTCTTCTGCTTCATTCTCACCACTGGGCTGCTCATGGTAGGCCGACGGATCCACAATTCAAAGCTGGCTTTTTATCGGTGATGGAAGAGATAGCCAAGGCCTTGTTACCGATCGCCGATCGAATCAAATGCTCCTCGGCATCTGCCAATGAATATCCTTCCCCCATTGTTCTTAATTGGATGTATCGATCTTTGATTATCTTTGACAACCTCAACCATGACAACTCTTCGTCATTTTATAATGGATGTACACAGACCATTGGGGAAACTATCCAGCACATGAGCTTGCGGTGGACTGTTGGGAGTATGGAATTTCCTTCGTTTTGGAATTATCGACTAACGGCTAGTAGAACATTATATAAGTTTATTGCAAACCAGAGTACTAGCCAACATGCAATGGGGCATTTTTTCCATGGCAGGCGCCTCTGAATGACCAAAATCGACCTGGCGTCATGGATTGTGATCGGAGGTGAAAAGTGATATAACTTGGTCATTTTATCACTCGGAACTAACCCTCTTTTAAATACTGTGGATATTCAGATTATGCCGATTTAAAAATGACTAATTGGGCTTCCGGCTGGCAGCCCTATTATCTATCTAGGTCATAACGGGACGTAAATTGGAACTGTGCTCGATGAGAACTCATTCAGATCGAAAAGATCCGGCTATATTCCGCGACATGGTTGCGCATCTCACAGTCTCAAGGAATACGCGGCGAATTTCTTAGAGCTTATATGATAGTCTGGTATCTGAAGTGAGACAATGCGACGTATTGAGTCCAAACTTCAAACGAGCCTCTGTCGTTGGCTGTCTGTAAAAGTGAATTATTTCAATTTGGAACTTCACCCTGCTATCTTCTAACTATGACTACAGTAACATATAGTCGGAAAATAGTAGAAAAGCAAAGAACAAGTGGATGAACCCGTATATTGTTTTGGGAGTTGGGATGAATCAACACAATCCGCCTAACGGCTAGACAACTCATATTCCGACTGGGTAATCCGTAATATAGGCCCTCTAAAACTAGGCCGTAATTTGCTCTGCCAGTGTTTTAAACTTGAGGTCAAGTTGCTGAGCAGCTTCCTTAAGATTCTCATCATGACTAGTGCCAGAAATGAGGCTACTTGGCAAAACATACGTCACCTCTGTGCTTTTTTCTCCCAGTTCCCGCAAAAGAAGCTCAACAGGCACAAATAGACCAGCAGATAAATCATGTCGCAACATGGTAATCGCAATGAGTGGATTTCCCAGCAGAATTCGCTTTAGCCTGAGGCCATTTCCAACAGAGAAAAGCTGCACCCAGCCAGTGTGGTCTATCTCATGAAACTGAATAAAGCCTGAAGGACCGGTATTCTGACTGAAAAATTTGCTGAAATCTTCTTTGCCCCCAGAAACGGAAGACTGGAGGGTTTCTGTGGTTACAGACCCATGGGACTGGATTTCCTGATTCAATCGATTTAAGACAATGTCGAATGGGAGAGGGGCCGTGATGGTAACGCGCGTCCCTGTGAAAGTGAGGATACTTGTAGATGCCATGGCGAATGATGGAAATGAGAATGCGTTGAGTCCCAAAGATAATTATCCGTGTGCTAGGGCTTAGAGCGAGAAATGGGATCGGGTGTCCTTTATAGCTAATTTGAACAGGGTACTTCAACTTCGGAAAATAGTTTTTAATTACCATGGCACGCGTACGTGTTTGTATGAGAATTTACATACTAGGAAGGACAACCTTGGAAGCTCTAGGGGGGGGGGGTTCCGCATCTATGGATAGACCGACTCTATTTTGCGGGAGACCGCCATTCTGAGGGTTTCCGCCGTTTTGCGGATGAACAGCGGAAATCCGCATCCCACGTCCCTACCCCGGGAATTGACCTGGTCGACGATAATAACGAGCCTGACGAACGGCAACCTTTCGGGGGTTGAATATATTATTGAATTCCTTGATGCTGGCTTTTGGTCCTATTTATGTCTCTTCACGGACGACTAATACACTAACGATAAAGATGCGGACGAAACCCCCACTACAGTATATAAAGACACCTATTTAGCGTATCATATATTTAGCCCTTCGCATTCAATCTTAATTTTACAATCTATTACTTAGAACCCAAGATTGGAATACAATAACAATTCAATTCTATTTTGCTTATAACAAATTACTCTAATAATATCGAAGGAGAACTCTTCCACTCAGGAATAGTTTTTTGACTTTATCAGCGCTCTCAATCAGCACCTCCTTTACTAAGCAAGGACCTCCAGGAACTTGAGTTATAAGACCTATTGCCGTGTTGGATCCGTAGGCATACAAGAAAGTGAGAAGATATACTTGGGGTGAAGAGTTACCAAGAGAAGTCTTGACCCTTCGAGGACTAACTCGCCGTAACTGGTTAGCAGGGCGTAACACATTAGTCTTTTGACCCCACTGATTAAATCCGCGAGTCTGAGCCCGTTCTGAGTTCTACTCACTGATCCTGACTCTGAGTGCTTTCATTAAAGCGGCGGTACCCAAAAGCAGGAAACCCCTACCCGTCAGACATTATCCGGTCTATATAGGCGCATATAACCGCGAATCCGAAGTGTCGGGTCACGCGAACTGGATCTCGATTCTGTTCGTCGCGCAAATCCTGGTCTCCCACCCCCACTAATGCCGCACTAGTGGGCTATTCGGTGCTGTATTGCGCTGCAAATGCGGCGTGTTTTTGACGCATAGAGTGATCCACGGTCGCTTTGGATTTGGAAACGGCTGCCTCGAGCTCACTGAACGCGAACGGCCGGTAGGAAACAGCTTCAGGCTCATCGACTGAGACACTTCTCCACGACCCCTGCATTGCGCCTGGGTCGTCAGCAGCACAGGGCACTACGATGAGGCCCTCCTCCCATGGCATGCGGAAGAAATGATTTGTGACCGTGATGTTGCGGATTGCCCGCCGCAATAGGGCCTCCACGAGCACGTCGATGTCATACCCCGACAGCCCTTTTTCGTGGCACAGGAACCCCAGAGCAGAGAAGTCTTCGGGCTCGAGGCGATGGCGTAGTCGTCCAAGTGCTTCCTCGAGAATAACCTGGCAGCCTTCCGCGCTGGGGAGATCGACGTGCAGCTTGAGAGAGAGTCGGCGACCGAAGCCGTCCATGTCAATGTCGTGTGGTTTATTCGTGGCACCTATGACGATTACTTCGTCTCGCGATTGAATGAGATCGCTCCATTGGTTTTTTATCTCGTTTTGTAGCAGGCGGTAATTGTGCGATTGCATTGCATCGGCGGTTGGGTCGCAGAGCAGCCCATCGCATTCGTCGAGCAAGATAATGGCGGGCGCATTCGCGCGAATCTCACAGAACAGAGTTCGAATAAATTTTTCTGATTCCCCGACGAACTTTGACATGATGGCGCTCGCCCGGATATCGTAAAGAGCCATGCCATATCGCTTTGCAAAGCTCCTCACAATGAGCGTTTTGCCTGTGCCCTGGGGCCCGAAGAGCAGAATCCCTGTCGTGGCTCTCTGTCGCAGATTACGTATTAGATGCGGGAAATGGAGAAAGAAACATGCGAATTCTTCAAGAGCTAGCTTTACGCCTTCCAATCCAGCTATGCTTGAGAATTCGAGGACAGAGGCTTGCTCTTCCAGGTCCACCCGCATCTCGTTTATTTGCTCGCGCAGATGTAGCTCGGCCTCATCTTGTCTCTGGGCTTCCTGGGGCGAGTTTCCAGAGCTAGCGAATGATTTTATACGTTTAGTGACACGTTCGTCGTCGACGGCGGGCCTTGGAGCCGACTTGTTCGAACAGGAGGGTCCCGCAGCCAATTGGGCCCTTGTATTCTGCTGTGAGTCTTGTGTGGCTGTTTGGTTGACACCTGCAGCTTGCTGAGACGGCGTCATGTCCTGGGTTACATGGTCTGAATGTGCTGGCTCGAGGACGTGGGTGCTATCATCCAAAGATTTGACATGGTCATACATTCCATTGCAGATGGCACTTCCGTAGTGGATGAGGCACTGGTTCATCAAATAAGCAAACTCTTCAGCGCCATCAGCAGAAGAGATTAATTTCAATGCCCAGCGAACCATGTTGGATCAATAATAGCGGTAGATATGTTCTTCCTGTGAGAAGACCCGGAAGTTGTATGGAGACACGGGTTAGCTAGCACCCCCGCAATCCAGATCCCAAGCTGCAGCTACGGACGCCTCGCGAAACGGACCGGACTCAAAAACGAAACGACATGGCAAACTAAAGCTGTCTATCCACTTCTGCATGGCATTGAGCACGTTAGCGGTCCGCTAGTCTCCGTGCAAGCCGGCTCGCTGCCGCCACGGTGGAGACGATCGGACTACCTTTCGAAACCTATGAGGTACGGAGCACGGTGTACAATACGGCAGAGGCCTTGGTTCACCGTGCATTAACTAGTTTATTTTATTTTTATTTTTATTCTTATTTTTTTTAGCTCGTGATAGTTGATGTCTAGACTTGCTCTGTTTCCTGCTGGTGGGAGCGCCGGAGGCGACTAAAGTCCACTTTGATTGCTTTCTCTTGCCATTCCTGCGCTTCAGGGAAATCATCGTACTCTACCTTGGCTGCCTTTGCTCGAGCACGTATCTTCCGTGTTCGAAGGAGCCAAATACCATGTGAGATAAACATCGTGCCCTCGATTGCGCAACTAGGGAGTGTTAAAATAGGTGGAATATCGACTAGGATCTACGCGTGACGTACCAGAGCGCATACAGCGAGCCAAACAGCGGATCAAACGAATTTTGGGCCACTGCATCCATTAGCACTGCAACTAGAAAGTTAGAACCAAACATACCAAGAGACATCAGCGAGAAAAATGCTCCAAGGCTATCAATCGTAAGGAATATCAGGCTTATACCCTGGACCCGTCCACGACGCTTGATCAACTCCAAAGGAATCGGCAAGTACCCAGATATCAAGACGATAAAAGCCAGAATACCAAACAACTGAACTGGCCACGACAGACCCCGCTGATACGGGCCCCGGATCAGAAATACGAACAGAACCTGTAGCCCGGCGATGGCTGCTAGCATAGTCCCGCACAGCAGCACGACCTTCCAAGCCGGCCATTTACTGCGGACCGCATTAGCAAAGGATCTATACACCCATCCAGGAGTCTAGAGCACCACCAAATACGTACCCCGAGTAATATTTACACTGGCCAAAGCTCACCATGCACAGCAGAGCGAAACACTGCGGCTGCACCTGGATAGGAATATTAAAATTCTGCGCTATAGCATAAACCCCGAACGGCAGACCAGACCACGACCATAGCAGCATCATCAGCGTGGGCAGACCATCCGTCGACTTACGACGGTAGCTGTGCCATATCTGCGGGCATAGCTGGATACACCAGAACACAGTCCCGATTAGGCCCAGCACAGTCGCCGACTTAGGAATGGAGGTCTGCGGCGCCATGGCAAGTGCGGTAGGTCAAATGAGAGATGGAATTGGCGCTCATGGGCTGGCCCCATGTTTGGCGTATTAAAGGCTACGTACAGATTCACGAGCTAGCAAGTCCCCGCAGACTTTTCAGTCCCCGCAGACTTTTCAGTCCCCGCAGACCCTTTGCTGGGCGATGTAGTCCACGGACCGGCCGAGGCAGCTACTGCAGGTGCTGTAGCGGGGCCGGAGAGAAGCTATTCCCCTGTCGGCTTGCGGTGGATATCAAGCCCGCTCGCTGCTGAGTTGGGTGTGCCGTCAAACACTATTGTTGGAGGGAGAGGGGCTTCGAGACTAATTGCGTTGCGCGGCTGGTCAACTTCTGGGCTCCGGCTTCTGAAGAGACCGTGGCCGGACCGGGCCCACCGTGGACATGTGGCGGCGTAATCCGCATGCGTTATGGAGGATTTTATGGGGAATACGGGGTCCCCAGGGGGGATTTCCCTGGGGGATGGAACCTGGGGAGTCCGCACCGTGCCCCTCTCTTGGATATGGGGAACGTGTAATTATTGGGATATAGATATTGGTTACCGGTTTGCACTCTGTTTCCACTGGATGTCTGGGTGTACTGCGTAGATCACTAATCGTCCGTCGATCCTTTCCTGATTTATAGAGCTCATTGAATGAGATGATCATTGTCAATTGTGTTGAGAATGTGTATACTAATTCATTAGAGGAAAGAAGTCATGAACTATGTGTTGTTCACGAATTACTTGCTAATCTTTGGACGTATAACCTTTCTAACCACACGCTAGCGATTGATGCGCAACGTCGAAATGAAAGCCGGCTGAGCGTCATGGGCCGTCATGAAAGAGGGAGATAGAAGGATTTTGGCGCAAAATTGAGTTTTCAATCGGATAGAGCAGGTTCAAGTTGTATTGTGATGCACAAACCATGTCTACCACATTAGCACATACGAGAATAGATGAACTAATTTTGAGGTATGGAAAGTTCTTTTATTGAACGGAGGAAAAAACGTCATGGTATCAGAACATAGAAAATTAACATATACACATAAGACTTGACTTTGTCAAAGACTTCAGACCAGTTACTCATGAAGCAACTTATTAACGAGGCATTTATAACCTCGACCCCATTTCATCTCAGATGAAATGCTGCTAAATATCATATCGTAAATCAACTCTGTTGATTTAGGAAGAGCGACGTTCACTGAGATGCTCAGCAGAGTTCTTCTCAATGCTAGAAAGATCACCCTGGTTCTTCTTCAAGCCAGTCTCGCTAGTCAGACCGTACTGGACAGCCAACTGCTCCATGTCCTCGACGCTCAGTTTAGGCAGCTCCTTAGCAGCCTTGACATAGGAAATGTTTTCAACATAGCCCTTGGCGAAGATCAGATCAATCTCCTCCAGACTGCGGTTGGCAACCTCGGGGTAGAAGAAGTAGATGCAGGGGATGAAGCAGAAGTTCATGGCACCAAAGAACAGATATGTTCCCCAGGAAATGTGGGCAATCATAATAGGAGTCACCATCACAACGAGGAAGTTGATGCTCCAGTTCACGATGTTGGCCATGGCAGCCCCCTTGGCACGGATGCGGAGGGGATTGATCTCCGCAGCCCAAAGCCAGGGGACAGTCAGATACGTCGCACCAAAGAAGGCGATGTAGAGGAAGAGTCCGAAGGCGGCACCTTTGGCGGGACCAGGTGTTCCTGGGATAAGACAGGAGAAGGTAATTAGCATCGAAATGAATTGACCAGTGGCTCCAATGAGGAACAGGGGGCGACGGCCGAGACGCTCAACGGTGAAGAAGCCGATAAGAGCGAAAACGGCGTAGACAATCATGTTGATACCGCCAAGAAGAAGACTTTCTTCTGAGGTTTGGCCCAGGGAGGAGGTGAACAGAATAGGGAGATAGTAGATGACAGCGTTGCAGCCCCCGATCTGCTGGAAGAACTGGGAAGTGACACCCAGCAGAAGACGGCGCCAGTGCTGAGATGGACCGCCTGAGAAAAGGTCCTTGACTTTGAACTGGGAACCGATCTGCTCCTCCAACTGGATGGTGTCAACAATGGCGCGGATGTCATCCTGAGTCTTGGGAGAGCTCTCTGGCTCGCCGTTGACGGCGGCCATAACACGGGTGGCATCTTCAATGCGCTCCTGTTTGCACAGCCAGCGAGGAGACTCGGGGACAAAGATCACACCAATCATGTATATCAGAGAAAGGAAGATCTGGAAAGCAATGGGGAAACGCCAGGTGAAAGAAGTGGTGTAGATGCGCACACCATAGTTGAGCCAGTACGCCACCATGGTACCAGCCGCAATGAGACCACATTCGAGACAGACAAGGGTACCACGGGCATCGTGGGAAAGCTCAGACTGCAGAACAGGCATAGTGGCCATGTTCATGCCGTTTCCAATACCGGTGATTGTTCGTCCGATCATAAACTGCGCCAATGTGCCTTTGACATTGGCGCTGGGCATTGCTGTGACCTGTATCACAACACCTACAATAACACCCAAGCCTCCGATGAAGCAAGCCTTTTTACGGCCAAGCTTGTCACCCCACATCATACAGAAGAGAGCTCCAATAAGACATCCTTTGATATCAGTCAGCTTTTGCAACACCATGTTGTTTCGGAGGACGCCTACCCAAATCATAAATAGCAACACAGAAGCCAAGCAAGTTCGCGTCCTTTGCTGCTTGGGGAAAGGTACTCAACCACAGGGGTGTGGTAATCACACCAGACATAACACCTGGGGCAGCATGTTAGCTGCGAATAGCATCCTCAACTCAAAGCTGTCTTACCCTGATCATAGCCGACGAGCACAAAGCCGAAGGTCAGAATTGTTGAAATGGCAACGCCAAGAGGCTTGCCACTGAGGCCAAGGTACTTTGGGACTGTGCCAGAAGACATATTGGCAGGCTGGATCACAAAGGCTTATTCACGGCAAGTTTCTATCCAGAACCGCTACAGACCAGCGAGATGCCGGCACTTTATGTCTCCGGGGTCACGGTCTGCTCCCGGGTGGTTCGTGCCGCAGGCTGGGATCAAGCTTTACTCATCCCCTCCGGAGACAACAAAGGAGCGGTGATCTTCAGGAATGACGGCTGACGATCGACTGCCCCGGATGTGCCTATTGCAAAGGTGATGAAACCAGGAGTGAGGCAGCCAGCGGGGTAAAGCTGGGCCCGCCCCCAGTGATTACAACCCGGGCAAGCTTTCCAAATTTCTGCTGCGATGCGTTAGTGTGGTCGAAAGCCCAAGATTGGGTTTTGGTGGGCCCGGATGGAGGTTGAGATGCCGGTCCGGATAGAACAACGCCGTCTCTGTGCCGCGCCCGGATCTATACTGCGCTATACGATTGAGATCGCGACCATCTCCATCTCGTATGCCGATCTTGGGCTGTGGAGCCCTGCCGATCCCTCGCTGTTTTGAGCTACGTGCATCCAATCTCTCAAGTCGACCCTTGTACCTGTGCGCGAGAAGCGGCTGAGAACACAGATGAGTCTGGTCTATGCGGGCAGAGTCTAATGGGCGGGCATATAGATGGCTGAACATTCCAAACGTAGATTTCAAATCGACTCATGCAGGTCAACGGGTACTAAGATTTTGTCAAGGAACAACCTTGTCTATAGTTATAGTACGATTTGTTTCATCTCATGAGCTAATGTGGCTCCTAATGTGGAACTATAACTTGACGTGCGGGCTATACGCGCTTAGTCGTCCGTGACCCCATGCTTACTCGAGAGCCTTGCGCGTAGAAGGAGGCCTTGGGCAGTAATGAAAATAGATGAAACGGACATCATTGCAGCAGCGATGGGTCTAACAAGCGAAAGCAAATTAGCTTGAGGAATAGAGAACATGTCCCAAGATTGGACTTACGGTGTTATAGTCAGGCCCAACGGACTTCCAAGACCAATCGCTAGGGCCACTGCGACTACGTTGTAAACGAGGGCCCATATGATGTTAGTTGAGACTTGACGCATCGTACTTCGAGAAATATCAAGAAGGGTGATAAGGGCCCCAAGATGGGATTGGAAGATCAGTACGTCGCCCCCTGATGTAAAACACCTTCTACCATGGGCCATCATGGCACCGACATCTGCTGCGGCAAGGCTAGGGCCATCGTTGATTCCATCTCCAACCTAGATCAAAAGACTTAGTATGAAAAATTTCCGTTGTAGCGGGATATCCTTACCATCATGACTTTGTACCCTTGCTCCTGCAGGCCCCGTACATGCTGCAGTTTCATTTCGGGAGTAGCACAGGATGCCGCGACAGGAATGCCAAGTTCTTTCGACACTCGGCATGCCTCTGTCGCATTATCGCCGGTCAGTACGCTAACTTGAATAGAAAGGGCCTTGAGTGCATCCACAGTTTCTTTGGCATCGTATCGAACAGTATCTTGCAGGATAAGCGATGCTGCCAGGTCTCCGTTCACTGCGACGAAGACGATAGAGCCTTGCTCGTCAACTGGGGGTGCCTCTGTGATACCACGAATGCCGCTCTCTTTCATATATTCCATATTTCCGATTAAGACTCTCCTCCAAATACCGTGTCCATCATTGATTGAACACTGAACACCACGTCCGCCCGTCTCTTTCCAGTCCTTGACTTCTCCATGGCCCTGATACCTTCCCCATCCATCACCACAGAGCGACAGAAGCTTGCGGAAGATAGCAGAGGCCAACGGATGAGAAGATAGACTGTTTTCTTCCGCTGCGCAGATCAATACTGCAAGCTCGCCTTTGTTCTCTTTCCAAGTGGTGCTGATAGCCATGTCCGTCACCTGGGGAGTACCTCGAGTTAATGTCCCTGTCTTGTCGAGAACGACATGTGATATCTTCTGGACAGTTTCCATTGTTTCGCCGCCTTCAAGCATGAGCACTCCTTTCCTCCAAGCAATATCGATTCCTGCCATCACTGCACAAGGCGTCGCTAGACCGAGGGCACAAGGGCATGCCGCCGCAAGAATAGCCATCATGCGCTCTCCAGCTACAGTCAGGGCAGCATACAGTTCATTGTGGGCGGTCATGAATAAATCTTTAGATGCGGCGAGAATAGCAATCAAGAAGATCACAGAGACAAACTTTTGCGTCACAAGATCCACTCGATGCTGTGCAGAGGCTTTCGACGTTAAAGAACCTTCGATGCTGTTGACGAGTTGTGATAGGAAAGAAGTCTGGTTGTCTTGTTGAATCGAAACTTTTAATTCACCTTCCCCATTTCGCGTCCCGGCGAGAAGTAAATCGCCCTTCGTTTTCGGTTTTGGCAAGGATTCACCAGTGAGAATGGCTTCGTTGATGTTCGAGGTTCCTTCGATGATATAACTGTCGCAGGGGATCACGGAAAATGGATCGATGGTAATTTCGTCGCCCGGTCGAATAGCTGTAGTTGGTACACGTTTCTAAGCTCATTAGTATATTTTGATAAAGTCGAGGTGGTCTACTCTATTTCCTTACACTCAGCGAACTTAATTTTGCAAATGATGTCTCATCCATCAAAGAATAGAGACCTGTGAACGTGTCTGCTGCACGTCGTCGAGACAAAAGATCCATGTATCTTCCGACTGTGATAATCAACAGAACACCGATGATGGAATCAGAGTACCGCACTGCATGTCCATGAAAGACATCAGAGGCAGTCATCAAAAGACCAATGATTGTTGAAGCACTGATCAAAGTGTGCATATTGAGTTGACCCTTCCAAGCCCCAACCCACGCTTTTTGGAAAATCCATCCAGCGTAAAGCCATGCGCCGACCGTTGTCAGTCCAAAAAGAATTATGGATTGGACAAAGACCAGGATGGGATTGGAGAATGCGCCCAACGTATAGTTCACTCCGTAACCGAGAGAAAATATAAGTGTCGAGGAAGATACAAGGCCTCTGAGAGATTTACGGAGCACTTGAAGCTCTTCGGTATGTCTTAAGGTCGCAATCTTTTGCTGAGACGACCTCTCGCCTGAACTGGCATCGTAGCCCTTATTCTCGACGGCCTCGATCAATATTTCTGTATTTATTTCGGTCGCATGGAACACTCGCGCCTCTTGGAGGGGTAGCGACACCAGCGCCTTGTCCACTCCTTCGATCTCGTACAATGCGCTTTCAACAGTGCTCGTACAAGCGGCACAGGTCATCCCAGATATTGACAGAATCGTCGATCCAGATCGCTCTGTAGTATCTTTCTTTTCGAAATGCGACAAGTCTTCTGGGTCATCGTCATGTCGAACCGACTCATTGTACTGGAGATGTAGATTGATGTCTAGAGCGTCGCAGCTATTGATGATGAACGCGATCATCGAAGCCGCGATATAACAGCAAGCCATGGCGACAGATGTGTTGGCGCAAAGGTAGTTTGAGACTCATGACCATCTCTTCGCGCGCAAGTTGTGTGGATTCTATGGCATTCAGCCCAACCTGGGCAATTCGCCGTCTATAATGTCCCACTTTCCATCCGCCTATCCCGTCTCAAGCTATGCCGTCTCTGATCCTTTGATCGCTGTTTCTTTTTTGACTTGGCCTGTGTACACGACGATCTCTATCCGTCCCCGGACCGGATATGGTAAGATTTGGAACCCCCATGGGGGACAGTCTCTCTGGAAGTACCATGAGATACCCCGGACTGAGGATCTGCGACGCCCGGATGCACGTAATCCGGGCCCATTCCGTGCCAATCCCCGGGCCTGTGGGCCAACCACCAAAGGTTTCAACCGCCCATTCCGTGCGCATACCGGCCTTGTCGATCCATTGTCAAGGTTTCCAACCCGGACCGGGCTATATTTTTGCGGGGCTTGACGGGCCCGAGCTAAAGTATACGCCGCCCGAAATTTGGTAGGCTTTGGCTTGGAGTACACGACGGCAATATAAAGGATGCTCTCAAGGGTACTCCTCTTTTGTGCCAGAATAGTTCTGTCATTCAAAAACTGTCCCAACAGTTCGACAAGTGAAGATGGCGACAACTGTGAGTATAGCTCGAGGCGAACATGTGTAAGTCTGGGCTTTTGCTAATATAAATGATTGATCAGACCCAAGTTGTGTCCAAGGACATTCCTCAATACAAGTTTGAGAGGAAGCCGCAAGTCAATGGAGAGGTAACCGGACACCAGAAAGGATGGGCCGAGTTTGACTTGAGCTGTAAGTTGAAAGGTTGGCGCATGCTTTTGCCTTTCTGAAGCTAAACTGTTGTGTATAGCCGTCCTCATTCCTCCCTCCGCGGGACTAGGAACGACCAAACGATACTACCAGCGTCGTACTATGTTCCAGTATGCTGGTCTTTATCTGTTTGGACTCTGGTGCTTCCAGAACCTGACCACCCCAGCCTACCGTGCTGTGGCCCTTGGTCTTCTGTTCCCTGGTGCAGGCTTAATTGCCGTTGGCACAATCCCCTCTCTGATTGCATTCATCGGTACCCTTGCCGGTATTCCTGTCACTCTTTTCGTCTGGTTCGCTATGGGTGGTGTCCTCTTCCCTCTCATTGTCTGGTTTGGCTCCGCAATCCTTGCTGGCTTTATGGCCCGTGAGACTCTATTCGACCAGGCCGGTCCCGCTTGGGCTGTCATCTGTGTGGGTCTGATCTCCTGGGCTATCTGGAAGAGTTCTTCTATCAACGCTCGTGGTCGCTCTACCCAACTCGCTCGTAACAAGTGGCTTCCTTCCAAAGTCAAATCTCTCCAGGAGGGTGCCGTCCCTGCACCTGCCCCTGGTTCTCGTGAACTTGATCTTAAGACTCTCCGTTTCGTGCAGCACATGGTTGAGCGTGGTCTGACCAAGCACGATGATCTGAGCTACCACGATGTTATTGACCAGTTCCAGACTGGAGCTGTTCGCTACCAACTTTACGGTGTTGTTGACTGTCTATCCCTCTACCTTACCCACTATGCTCCTGGCTTCCATGGCTACGTTGCCGAGGCTTGCCGTAACAGCATTGAGAAGTCCCTTACCAAGCGCATCATGTCTTACTGGAAGTGGGAGCGTCTCACCGGAAAGTTCACCACCGACTACGACCCTATCAACTACGACAACATCATGGTTACTGGATACCTCGGCGTTGCTATTGGTCTTTATTCCTCTGCTACTGGTGACCGCCGCTACGAGGAGCCTGGATGTCTTGACTTCCACATTGCCGACGGTGTGCACTTTAAATATAACTTCAATGATCTCGCTGATGCTATGTACAACAACATGGCTACCAATGACTATTGCCTGTACCCCTGCGAGCCTAACTGGACTTACTCCCTTTGCAAGTATGATTTTATCCCACTTCCCTTTTATCTTTTATCTTAAAACTAATATCAAACTCGCAGCTTGATTGGTATGGCGGGTGTCATTATCTCTTCTCGTCTTCTGGGCAACGACTATGCCGAGAAGATCAAGCCTCGCTTCGAGCGCGCCCTCGAGGATGAGATGACTGAGCCTGATGGACGTATCCTGCCTATTCGGTCTGAGCTTACTGGTCTCACCATTCCCGGTCTCGCTGGTACTCTCTCTGACTGCATCAACGCTATGAACCTGACTGCCTACCTGCCCCACATTGGCTCTCGTGTTTGGGCCATCATCCGCCAGGAGCACATCTACTACACTGAAAAGGGCCGCCTCGACGTCAAGGACCTGCGTGGAGCTGACAAGCTCGACCCCGGTAACTACAAGGGTGGTATTGGTGCGCTCCGCGCCTTTGTCGCTGGTGCTGCCGCTGAATTTGGTGACGAGCAGATCCGCAAGGATGCTCTCGAACAGCTTGATGAGGAGTTTTTCCCTGTCCAGTCCACTCCCTCCGGTTCTCTCTACAATAAAGGTCTTTCCGCTACTACCCAGGTTGTTGCCCTCATGGCCCGTCTCATGAAGTACCAGGACCTGGCCAACGCCACCCTGTACGGCCCCGAGCCCACTGCCCTCCAGGGTCCTCTTCTAGCAGAAGCTAAGTTCCCTGATGTCCTTGTTGCCAAGGCTTACAGCCACGATGGCAAGTCCCTTGATCTCGTTCTGTACAACGGCAAGGCTGCTGGTAAGCAGTGGCTCCACTTCGAGCGTCTGGCTCCTAACTCCAAGTACGCTCTTGGAAACGGCCAGACTATGACTTCTGATGAGAATGGTCACGCTCGTACTGAGGTTGAGCTCGATGGCCGCACTCAGTTCAACGTCGAGCTCGTGTAAACCATCGGGATGTATATATCAGCTACTTTACTGAAAAATCGACGAGGATGGTGTTATACAAGCCGGATGGGTCGGAGAATCCTATTCCGCAGAGCCAAACGATTATGGCTAATGATTATCGTGATGTCCATGAGATATAGATATCTCCAGAACAATAAATTTTATTTTCGAACAGTTTCATAGCTAACTATCAGCCTATAATATTGGATTATACTTGTAGATAATTTTTTGAATTGACTGAGTTATACGTCGAGGTTCCTGTATAGAGAAGCCGTCCCAGCCGTTGAGATTACTCTGCGGGCCTACGCCCTTGTCCTCCTTTAAATCTTTCAAAACGGACCCATTAAACATGAGATTCATCTCCATAAGCTAATCTCAGGCGGGCTGTAGAAGAATTACATTAGCGTATTCATCACGCCCAAGTCATTACAAGTGATTCCTGATATCGTGATTGACTTGCTACTCGAGCAAGACGGCTATTACCATCCATGAATATTTATTAGTGAAAGATTGCCCAACTGACTTGAGGAAATTTTCCTCTAAATATAATATTCATTTTTTTACTCTCTCGTTATTCTCATGGTACTAGGATCTGATTGTCTTTGAACCAAAGATTTATTCGTTCACCATGGATCGCTATCACCTGCTATCCACATATTTGTAGTATCTCCAACATCGAAAACCATATTGGAATAAGGGGGCGACTCCTCAGAATCAAAATTAATAATATTTCCCTCGCCAAAAGCAAATCCTCCTTCAATCTGCGTGTGCAGAAACCTATTTACTTCGTCCAACGACCACGGCCACTGATTCATGGTTGATACATCTTGTCCAGCCATGACCATATCTTGGTCAGCAGTCTCCATAGCTTTCATATCTTCTTCACAGGATACGGTACTTGGCACTACTTGTTGCTGTGCTTGATGCCCGTCCCCGAATATTTTCTCGTGGAGTTGATGTTTTCCAACTTGTGCGATGTCATTAACCTCAAGCCTCGCCGCCGTCGACTCGTCGAGGTAGTAGAAAAATAATTGAAGAACCCAATTCTTGACTCCCCAAGTCTTCTGCATTTCTCTCAAACCAAGTAAACAAATTCTTGCCTGGTGCTCGGCGATCGATCGTCGTGGCTCTTCTGGTATTTCCAGTAACTGTCGCAGGCGGAGCGTATGTATACACAGCGAGTTGAACAAATTCGTGATAACATGGATCTGCGCGTATCTCAGCCGACCAGGTGGAGCCAGCAGATCCTCCACGATATGTGCATTGCGCGCTGCAGCTTGCACGGCCATTTGTCCCTCGACGCCGTCGTCCATGCCACCAATGAACTCAGACCGGAAAAGCAGAATCAACAGATTATTATACGCAAGGTGCAACATATTCGCATGTAGACTTGACTGCTTCCCAAAATTTGAATCGAGGTTCATCGGCGGAGCTAATTGCTGCTTCCAGGAGAAGAGTTCGTTCTTGATTGCCTCACGCGTGTCTGATGTAAGGGCGTGGTTGGGCAAGTAGCCGTAATGAAGAATGCGACCGAGGATTCGCGACAGCGACGTCATCCCGATTGCATACAGTGCATATTCGCCTTGTTTATTCACGGAGAGGGATGGGTCGAACGCACCCTCGAAGTCTTCGAGATCCAGCGCTTCAGCATCGCAGTCCTCGTCGCGGACGCGGTTGGGTAGGCCCAGGGCAGCGGCGCATTGACGTTCGCGAACGTAAATTGACCACCAAAGGCGTTTCCGGAGGTGCAGTTTCTTGGGTTCCAAAGAGGCACTGGATCGATGCATGGCTTTGGATTCAGCGAGGCCAATTGCGGCGCCCAGCCAGTGGCGGGCGTCTTTTTCGAGCATTGCACCCGCGCGCCGGAAGCTGAGGAGGAAGAGGGATTGGATGACAGTTATTTTGCAGGCTTCGTAGCCTACATCGTAGATGTCTTTTGCGTTGTTATAAAAGATAAATTTGGCTTTATGGCGGTTTGTGATGCCGACTCGTTGGAGGTCTGCATCTTCGCTGTAGATTATGCCGACGAAGAGAATGGCTTGGAGGAGCAGTGGTGATAATGTTTGTTTTCGGTATTGAAGCCAGATATCTGGCTCATTGACGACCGCAAAGCATGAATGGAACCATTGGAAGTATGCGTGGAATAGGGCTTCAACAATTGGAGACTCTGGGAAAGATAGGGCTCCATCTTTGCGGAGAGCGGCGATCCTAGCGGCGCGTCGAGATGTCTCCCAACTAGGCACGAAACTCTCTCCCTCTACCGCTCTAGACACAGGATGAAGAAGTCTCCCATTTTCTGAAGGCGATGAGCCTGATTTTGAAGGGCTTTGTTCATTTTGCATGTAGCGAACGAAGGTAGATTCACCTAAGAAAACGGAGTTTTCGTCGCTGTTGACCCCGTCCTCAGGCATGGGAGCCTCTCGGGGAGTATCAGCGGTATCAAATTGGTCCACATTGTTCTGTGGAACTTTCCCTTGGGATAGGGAAGCCAGCAAATGGGAAGCTGTCAGATCATCGGCATGACCCAGACTTTCGGTGCGATCACTTTTGACATCGCTAACATATCGCTCAGGTTCTTGGCCTGCAATGGAGGCGCCTCGCCGCCGAACATACTTGCCCCGTCGAGACTCTCGAATATGACATGGCTTCTTGGAAGCGATGCAGTTGTCGCAGGGGGCATTTTCTGTAACATTGCACCTGATTCGTCTGGAATTGCAGAAGAGGCACGCTTGCCTGGCGCGTTTTCGCTGGGCAGACATAGCCGTCTTGTGGAGATGGGCGTGGGAATGGAATGTACAGGCTGGACTGGAGTAAACGCCTATTACAAAAATGGAGCCACTCTCAGTCGGCTTTATTGAAAGAACAGAAAAGGATTTTCTGTGCAGGCCTTCTCGACAAATATCCCAAAAATATCCTGGCAGGGGCGCAGCACGGAAGCCCGGGAGCGGGAACAGACACCCGGACCGGGCTCGCCTGTGAATAAAGTTGCGGGGGGTTGAAGGCGCAATATTTTGCGCCGTGTGGATCCGGGGTTCCAGACTATGGTGATGCGTCTGGGGTCGTATAACCATTTATCGTTTGCCTAGTGGGCGGTTAGCCTGCCTCTGGGTGTTTGAGTAGCCGGTGATGATGTATAGCCGAAGATGTGGTTGCCGCTTTTGGGGGTATAGTCGCTATATGATCATGCGGTAGCGTAGTTTATGGTTTACTGGGATAGAGTGGTAATTTCCGAGAATCAAGATGTATTTTCACAGTTCTATTTTGACAAGCAAACCTCTCAGCCTTTTGGTGAATGCAGGCCGTGTCAGAGGCTTTGCTACCACCGTAACACGCAAAAGCCCTTATGATCAAACAATAAAGAACTTAAACATTGGCAAGGATACAAGAGTCATCTTTCAAGGTAAGATCCAAGATGCGGAAGCCTCAGACCTCTAACTAATAGATTATCAGGGTTCACGGGCAAGGCAGTAAGAAATAATCAAGCACTGCGCTCCTATAGCGGTAACTGACCATTACAGGCAACACAAAATGCGAAAGATACCATTGCCTATGGGACAAACATTGTTGGAGGTGTTTCACCTGGAAAAGGAGGCCAAGAGCACTTGGGATTGCCTGTGTTTGACTCAGTGCAGCAGGTAGTTATTCGAATTCGTGACGCGCAAGCTATGATGACTGACTGTAATCAGGCAATGGACAAGGTGAAGCCCCATGCTAGCTCAGTCTTCGTTCCTGCTCCATTCGCAGCCAAAGCAATTATTGAAGCAATCGAAGCTGAAATTCCTTTGGTTGTCTCTGTCGCAGAACATATACCTGTTCAAGATATGCTGCGAGTGCACGAAGTATTGAGAACACAATCCAAAACACGCCTGGTTGGGCCAAATTGTCCTGGTATCATTTCACCAGCTCAGTGTCGGCTTGGAATTATGCCCTACAAGCAATTTTCTGAAGGCATTGTTGGTATCGTCTCGAAGAGCGGTACTCTCAGCTACGAGGCTGTGGGTGCTACTACCAACGCAGGATTGGGTCAAAGTCTCGTTGTTGGAATGGGAGGTGACATGCTTCCCGGTAAATCCAGGTCGTTTTCCGTTTCACTACATAAGCTGATGTTCTGATAGGGACCACTCTTGTTGATGGCTTGAAGCTATTCTTTGAGCATGACAAGACCAAGGGAATAATTGTCATTGGAGAAATTGGTGGCGAAGCCGAACTCAAAGCTGCTGAATTAATCGCAAAATATAGAAGTGAGACTAAGAGCCCCAAGCCAATTGTCGCTATGGTTGCTGGACGCACTGCGCCAGAGGGAAAAACCATGGGACATGCAGGCGCACTTTTGTCGCCCCGGGATGCCTCGGCTGATGCCAAAGCAAAGGCCTTGGAGGCGGCTGGTGCCGTTGTTGTTCCACATCCTGGATTGATGGGAACGGAGATGAAAAGGGGATTGGGACTCTAGTGAAATCACAGTCGTCAAACTTGATAGGTATTAGAGGCAAGATATGAATGCTGATTTATGAGTTTTGGACTCCAGCTTGTTCATTTCCGGAATGGAAGTTGTTAAGTCAAGACTGCATATTCGGGATATCGCACAGGTCGCCCTAGACGCCTTGTAGCCTTAGTAGCCTCCAAATGATTGAGGCTTTAGGGGAAAATACTGGGGACAAATTTAATGAATAACAATTAATGAATAATATCTCGATCTATATGCTAGAATAATAAGGGAGAAATTGGCTGGAAGGTCTAAATATCGCCTGGAGCGGAAACATCCGCATCTCATTACCATCTAACGCTGAACAAATTTATTGGCATTGAGTATATGTCAAATATGCCCTCTAATGAACAGCCAAGTACGACCCTTTCTGTTTCATCTTCTGCATCCAACATTGAGGCAACCGTTTTCGCCCTTTGAATTGGACGGCTAGTAGTGTCATCTCACCGCCACATAACTTAGGGGGAGTTTGTACGACGACGCACTAACTATCGTCTTTGATATTAAAAACGCCTCCCAAGATTCTTTACCTTTTGAGCTCGGTATGTCAGATTTAACCAACAAAGAAACGAACTTCTTTCACATTCTAGTCACTCTCAGACTGGTAATCAGAATTCCTTTGATGCACCCCCCTAATCTTCAGAGCCTACAAATTGGCCGCTCCAAAATAGAAAGCTAGATATATCTCTCGAGGTATTCGAAAAGTGTGGTAGCAATTATTCTCTCTCTCTGGCCAAGCAACACTGGGTCTCTTTACCTGTTTCAATAAATCCTACTCGAGTCATCGCTTTCCAATGATGAATCCTTCAAGTTATCCGGCCATGAATATGTTGTTTGTGGTCAAGTATGTTATTTTGGCTTTTCTCTTTGGAGACTTAGCCATAGCTGCAATCACTAGTAGCAAAACGGAAAACCTAGAAATCTCGACAATCTCGACAATCTCGACAAGAGATACCGGCAGAGGCTCGGCAGGGCCCCATGGGCACTTTTACGCTTCAGTTGCTCCTCCAGCCCAGGCATCTGATCTTCCCGACCTACAGATATCAAACGTACCTAATTATAGTAGATTCTGGGCCCGTTCTATACCAACCATACATCCAGCTCGCGCTCAACACAAAGCGCATTTTAATACTTCACCGTTCCGAAAAAGAAACACCACACGCATTCTATACACCAATGCTAAGAGTGCCCAACCAAAGGAGTCGAGTTATTCCTGCAAAGGATCCCGTCAATGCAAGTATTTGGATCCGATCAGGGACTTCTGCAACGCTGCGAGTGCTTATATTAAACCTGACAATTATTACGGGTATAGATTTCCTAATCGTGATGATGCCGCAATTCTTTTCTTTTCAATGCTGAGCAATACTGTTTTAGGACGTCGAGCAAGGATTCTGACACTGGAACATGTCACAGCTATGAAGAGACCGCTTGGCAGGGATGTGGTGTCTTTGTCGAAGGGGAGAACTGCCAGCTCATAGGAAGTGCTATGAAAACGTATGATCGCTAGCTCATTCTCCAATAGAAAACTCTGATCTAATTTTGACAATCTTTTTAGGGCTTATGACAATTTACACGACCCTAAAAAAGGCAATTGTGACAGGTGCGGCTCGGTGGAATTCTCAAACGGATGTTATTTGAAGGTCGACTATGTCACGGGTTGCAAAGTTCACGGCGGTCCCTATTATTCAAATACTCCTCCTTAGGCCATCCCCAAATGGCTCTAAGATATCTTTCAAGGTTTGCAGTTACCCTCGGGAAAACCTTTGAGGGGCATACTGGGTTTTATTGAATGTTATAGTTATATCTCCGCAAAAATCAAACTCTTCGTGAAGAGTAAAGAACAATTTGGTTCCAAGTAAATAGCTTCTCTATAGGTTGAATGCTGCTTTACAGTCGCAAGTGAAGGGGTGAGTTCCCGCCGGAAATTAGCACATAAAATCAGTAAGCGCCGACACAGCATAATGCATTGGACCACGACTTCACATCTTTTGAGGATAGAATATTCGTTCGATTATACTAAGGCAGACCTTGATGTCAAGTCATTTATTCGATGGATTTGGTAATTTAACTCTTCAAAAAGATCTTTTCCAGCAGAAATTTTGCTTAATCAATTGTTCCGCAGAATTCATGCTGACGGTGACTTGTCTACGCTTGTGATAAGACCTGTCTAAGAAGCAACATCTGTTTGAGAAGCACCCACCAGCCCAGATCCGGTAATTGCTTAGTATCAAAAATGGATTCTAGTGTCTATTGAGCAATAAAACTTTGCATTAAGTCATGGTTCCGGCCGGTATTAATCTAGGATTCTCAAGAGGCCTAAGACGCACTAGCTAAGTCAACGGCCTTTTGAGCGGCTTCTCCAAAATCGGCTTCGATATGAAGACCTAAGTTGGCATCCGCCAGCTGTCACTTGGTTAGTATACTGGGAATATTTTTTTCATAGCGGGAATGCTTACTATTTTGAGACCCTCTTGAGAATTTGTTCCTTGAAGGCGGACGACTACAGGAACTTTGAATGGTCCAATAGCTTTGCCAGCGGCAACTATTGATTCCGCGATCATGTCACATCGAATAATTCCTGGAAAATCATGAGCTTATTTTATCTGGTCAGAAGGATACTTATAATTACCGCCATAAATATTGATGAGAATAGCCTTCACCCTGTCATCCCTGAGGATGATTTCAAACGCCTTTTGCATAGTCTCCTTGGTTGCTTGACCACCAGTGTCAAGGAAGTTCGCACTTGATCCTCCATAGTAATCGATAGCATCATTAGTTGCCATTGCCAACCCAGCACCATTTACCACATTTCCAATAGAGCCGTTCATTCTGATATATACCAGACCGGCTTTCTCAGCTTCAATTTCCTCAACCACTTCATGCTGTACATCCCGCATGGCAAATATTTCAGGCTGACGCTTCTCAGCTGCGTTGTCGAATGAAAATTTTGCGTCTAGGCAGATAAAGTTGCCATCGGAAAGTCGGACAAGAGGGTTTACCTCGACAAGCGTCGCATCATTTTCCGCAAACACACGGTGCATTCGTGTTAGAATACCAGAAAGTGATTTCTTCTCCTGAGAAGACAAAGCCAATTTTTTCGCAACCTCATCCACCAGTTCGGAAGTGATACCTTTAGATAAGCCAAAGTTGAAAGTAAACAGGCTCTCTGGAGTCTCTTTGGCAACCTTTTCAATTTCAACACCACCGCTCTTGGACAGAATCAGAGCAGGGCTGTAGTTCTCACGATCAATAGTCATTGACAAGTACCACTCTTCGTTGTAAGACACAGTCTCGGCTACATAGAGCTTGTCAACCTTGATTCCTTGGGAATTTGTTTGCTTCGTTATGAGACGTTGGCCCAGCATTCTGCCAGCTATCTCCTCCGCGGATTTCCCACTCTCTACTACCTGAATTCCTCCTTTGAGACCATTATCGAAAGTGCCCTTCCCACGGCCACCCTTGTGAATCTGGGACTTGATTACACATTTTCCGCCTAAGAAAATTAGCTTGTAAGACCCAAATTTGAGAGAGTGTCTGACCAATATCTTCGACTGCCTTCCTGACTTCTGATGGAGATTTGGCTAGTTTTCCGCGGGGCACGGGAATATCATACTAGTCGAATCAGTAGATGTCTCGTACAAATTTTCGAGACAGTACATACCTTATGCAGTAGCCCTTGAGCCTGGTACTCATGGAGACTTAGATACCGGCGCTGCACGAACTGACGATTCTTTGAGATTATTGATATTTGAGAGCCTTCTTGGTAATGGTTATCGTTACCTGTAGGGGACGGCCCTTGAAAGCCCTTAAGACCGAAGTACGAGATGCCATCCTGTTCTGTATATTTGCTTATAGAAACTAATAGGGTCAAGTGATTATGAACAGTAACTGGTATATCTATAAGTCGTTTATAATTGATACAGGCAATCGAACGGTTCCGGTGCCACGGGCCTTGATCGGTTCCGTAGCCGATATAGTTCCAAAGCCCGCGTAGCTGCTTTCATCAAGCGAGCGATCATCAAGAAGCCTTCTTGTGTCGGGAATGGAAACTCGGCGTCTGCAGGTTGATATAGCCGTCGATACTTTATCCTAAGATCTACACAAACTATATTGCGTTAGCTGTCTGTGTTACGATTTCGCATGTGACACGTTGCAGTGCTGCGCCAAATCAAGCCATTGACACTAATAGACTGAGACACGCTGTAAAAATTTTATTGTTACGCTCATTCTAATATTAAAATATTTTCAGCTACTAGTAACAAACAGATACCAGTTCATGGCAAGTCCGTGTTGTAGCTCCTGGAACCCCACCATCCCACCACTAACCTCCCTATCTAAATGTTAGATTATGCAATTTGGCGCTTTTCTCAATGATGACTCCCGAAGTCATACACAAAGTCAATAATTGTTGAAATTTTCAATGATTTAGAATTACAAGAATCTACAAGGAAATATCCACGGTCGTTTGCATTTGAATTTCGATAATGTTGTACTTCCAATGGAGCTAATCTAATTCCATGAAATAACTGGCTTGATGACCTATAGCAGAACATATGATTATTAGCAATCCAACTGGTCATGATTTATTATCTTAGGAAGCATACCTTTCCTGTGTGCATATCATGGATGGCCTCTTCCAGTTTTGCGACTGGATAGGTGCGGCAAAGGCGATCGATGGGGAACTCCCCATCTTGGTGTAATTTGATGAGCTGAGGAATGAACTCCGAAGGGACTGAATCACCCTCGATCACACCCAAAAATTTCTTATTCTCAAGGAGGAATGTCAACGGATCGATTTTAATATGCACACCAGCCTTGGGAACTCCAACCACTGCAGCGGTCCCTTGTGGGCCGATAGCTTCGATCGCGTCCTCGATGACCTTCAGAATTCCTGTACAATCAACAGCAAAATTTGCACCCCCGCCTGTGATATCTTTGATCTTCTTAGGCACGTTCTTCTCTTCCAATGAGTTCACTGTATGTGTAGCACCTAACTCCTTTGCCAATTCTAAGCGCTCTGGCACTATATCCACGGCAATAATTTGACGAGCTTTCTTATGGCTTGCAGCCATAAGAGCAGTAAGTCCAACGCTACCCATTCCAAACACAACGATAGATTCCTCCTTTGTCGGCTTCAATACATTGAGCACCGTACCCGCTCCTGTTTGGAAACCACATCCGATAGGCGCATAGAGCTCCAGCTGCTCAGGATAAGCGCAGGCTACCACGCACTTCTCATTGACAACTGACATCTTTGCAAAAGAAGATTGACCAAAATATTGACTTCGGACGGATTGCCCGTCTGGTCGTCTGGCGGGTGTACTTCGGTCGCTGGTTCGCACGGCATTGTGGTTGACAGCAGGGTGGTTGTGGCAGAAAGCAGGGTGGCCTCCTGAGCAAGACTTGCAACTTCCACAGGTATTGAATGAAAGTAAAGCTGGGCAACCGACTTTGAGGTCCTTGTCCTTGACGCCTTTTCCGATAGCACGAACTATGCCAGCGCCCTCGTGCCCGAAGATTGCGGGGAATTCGACCATTGGTAAGAGGCCTTGCTCAAGGACGATATCGGTGTGGCCTTATTAAATATGAACATAAGTATGGAACACTGATATCCCGCATAACTACTCTTCTAGCTAAAGAAATTCGAGCAGGACTACTTACAGATGCCACTGTACTTCATCTCTATCAGAACTTCATCGTCTCGTATCTCATCAAGAATCACAGGTGAAAGCTTGAACCCAGCCTTGGGCTCATCAACAACCAGAGCAACAGTTTCGATATCTCTTGGTAATTCGCCAACGACTTCCACATGATCGACTGTAGATTTCACCGTGGCAGCGGGCGTTAGCTCCAAAGGAGTGGCGAGATTTGTCATGATGCAACGCTTCAAGGACCATGAATATGAGTATAAAGATTGCGAGATTGATCTGGAAATATATTTTCAGAGTAATTCCATATTTTATGTCTTACTGTACTGTAGATCCTGTATCAGTTGAAATGGCTTCTTCCCCACACCAGCCGGAGCGTCCGGTCCGGGTCACGGTTAAGCATCATCGGGACAAACATAGGCATATTGGGCCCAGAAATTCAGTTACCCCGCAGGTATCCTTGATACAATGCCATTTCGAAGGGATTAGGGTGTGGCCTAGTCTAGATGCCTAACCGCTCGCTTCCAATCAATGTTGCATGACCTATGTTGAAATATTGAGAATTCCCCAGAGGTCTGCAGGTAAGCACCTGGGTACATAATCATCACGCACGATACTCAAAAGATTTGGGATATAATAGCATTTCATTCTCCAGAATATTCAAGTTTTGGGGGAGATATCATCAAGGTTTAAACTTGGTATGAATAAATTCAGTTCATTCTCAAATTAGATAACAGGATCGCTTTGTCGTTCATTTACAGTATGTTACAGCTGAGGAGCCGCCATTCCAGTGTTGAGGTAGACAGCCTTAGTCTCGGTGTAGTTCTCGAGCACAGCTTCTCCACATTCCCGACCAATACCACTCTCCTTGTAGCCACCGAAAGGAATACTCCAGTGAACCATGTTGTACATGTTGACCCAAGTAGTACCAGCCTTCAGGGCACTTGTCATACGCACGGCACGCTCGTAGTCCTTAGTGTGAACGGCGGCAGCCAATCCGTAGGTAGAGTCGTTGGCCAGCTCCAGCACCTCCGCTTCAGAGCTGAACTTGGAGATGGCAACCACGGGGCCAAAAATCTCCTCTTTCATGATCTGGCGAAAGGTTATTAGCAGCAACTTCAAATGAGGTTTGCATGGATAATGACCATACCTTCATGTTTGGCTTCACATTTGTGAAAATAGTTGGCTCGATGTAGTATCCGCCATCAGGGCCAGAAGCGGGCTTACCACCAAGATGGACGGTGGCACCCTCTTTCTTACCGCTCTCAATATAACCCAAGATCTTGTCATACTGCATCTTACTGTTCTGAGGACCCTGGTCCACACTGGGGTCGAAGTTGTCGCCGACCTTCATGCGGGCCATGCGAGCAGTGTACGCGTCAACGAACTTGTCGTAGACATCCTCATGGACATAGATACGGGTACCAGCGTGGCAAGTCTGGCCAAAGTTCATGTTGATACCCCAGGCAGACCACTCGACGGCCTTTTCAATGTCGGCGTCAGAGAAGACAATGTTCTAGATGATTGTTAGCATTCATCATTCGCGTGCTTCCGGGTCTCTTCTTACTGGGCTCTTTCCACCAAGCTCCAGAGTGACCTTCTTCAGGTTGGAAGAAGCAGCGGACTTCATGATCGCGCGACCAGTCGCGGTGGACCCAGTGAAAGCGACCTTGTCCACATCCATGTGGTTGGCAATCGCGTTTCCAACGGTCTTACCGAATCCAGACGTCAGGTTGATGGTACCAGCAGGGAATCCGGCTTCTTTGATCAGCTCACAGAGCTTCAATGCCGACAAAGGAGTGGCCTCGGCAGACTTGATGACCACAGTATTACCGGCTGCGATAGCGGGCGCGATCTTCCAGATGAACATCATCATGGGGAAGCTAATCAAATGTTAGAGAGCTTCATAAGCAAACCCGATTATCTCTACTCACTTCCATGGCACAATTTGTCCGCAGACACCAATGGCCTCACGGCGGGTGTAGGCAAAGGTACCTGGGATGTTGAACGAAGTAAGACCGAGGATCTTATCGGCCCATCCTGCGTAGTACTTTAAGGTTCCAATACAGCCCATGAAGTCAAGGTTGGCAGCTTGCTTATATGTCTTTCCGGTGTCAAGCATCTCAATTGCTACAATGTCTTCCTTGTCACGCTCCATGAGCTCTGCGAGCTTTTGGAGGAGCTCTCCGCGAACGGCCGGGTTTGTTTGAGACCACTCCTCACTTTGGAATGTCTTGCGCGCAGCTTTCACAGCTTCATCGACATCCTTCTCGCGAGCTTCCTGGATGCGAATAACCTCTTTTCCAGTTGTCGGGTCTTCCACTCCAAATGTGTTGCCTTCGATCGACTGGCGGAACTCATTGTCGATGAAGACACCGGTCGGGATAGAAACATCACGAGCACCAATTTTCAAGGTTGTTGACTGAGCAAGAGCTGTGCTTGCAAGTCTGATCTGGAGCTTCCCAACTCCAGGTCGAATCAACCGGGTGGAGTTCTGCGAAGCCAGACGCGTCCAGGCTCTAGAAAGAGTCATGGTGTATGGATTGAGGATACTACCCCAGGAAATTCTTACAGGCAAAGATTTGGAAGATAAATGAGAAAACAGAGACTCCTTGTTTGAAGCTTTGGAGCTTGGTCCATATTCACACGGTTATATGAAGTTGCCGTGTCGTTGATCGGCGACAATCCAGGTACTCAACACGGTCCGGGTCACCCGTCCCTCCGTGTCGATCATCGCCATGGGTCAGGATAGTTTCAGGCGGGTCGAAGTTACGTCACAACGTAGAGTGTAGTCCGGGTACCCCGTGTCAATCGTCCAGCCCCATGTCGTTCATCAAAGTCTGGTAGCGATGGGCACTATTGTTGATTCTGGCTTGTGCTCAATACAGAGGAGCGATCTTAGGCCTAGTCGTCGCAGAACATGGTCCTCTAATTTCTAAAGGGAGCTTTGATATGTCTGGTGAATACGAATTTGTATTTTCTACCCCTAACTTGTTATATCATGTACATTCTAATATGTTCCAAATAGTCCATTTCGTATAGTTCGTATTTCTTACAATGTAGTTCCATCGGGAAGACCCAGCTCTCCGAGTGTGATGGTCTAAAAGATTAGCGCAAATCCCTTTATCAGCGTATATCAGGATGTAGCGTACCTTCATGTTCTGGAACTCTTCAATGCCAACTCGGCCACCCTCGCGACCAAATCCAGATTGCTTCACGCCACCGAAAGGAGCAACAGGGTCGGAGATCACGCCAGTGTTGATCCCAACCATACCAGTCTGCAGAAGCTCAGCTGCACGCCATGCCTGTGACAGAGTGGCTGTATAAACATAAGCAGCGAGGCCGACTTCAGAGTCATTGGCCATGCTCAAAAGCTCCTGCTCAGAGCCAAATTTATAGAAGGCAACCACGGGGCCGAACCATTCCTCTCGGCTGGCCTGCATACTCGGCTTCATTCCCTTGAGGATTGTAGCCGGGTAGAATGTAGCTGCTTCTTTTCCAGATCGCACACCCCCAATCACAGCCTCTGCGCCATTTTCGCATGCATCTTGAACCAATCGCACGACCTTCTCGGTGGCCTTGGCGTTAATGAGAGGGCCTAGTGTTGTTTCTTCGACGAGAGGATCGCCAGAGATCATGCGCTTGCTCACCACTTGGGCAAACCGCTCGAGGAAGCGGTCGTGGATGCCTTCTTGAACGTAAATGCGGTTGGCGCATACACATGTTTGACCTGAGGCTCGGAATTTGGCTGCCATTAATCCTTCAATAGCCTTCTCGATATCGGCGTCATCGAAAACTAGAAAAAAAAAATTAACAAAAGCAAAGCTACATCAAACCCCAAGTCGATCAGACATACTAATGAAAGGCGCATTTCCTCCAAGCTCCATGGACAACTTCTTCAAAGTCGAGCTTGACTGCTGCATAAGAATCTTTCCAACTCCAGTCGAGCCCGTGAAAGAGACCTTTTTGGTGATGGGGCTTTCGCAGATAGCCTTGCCCACGTCGGTGACGTTCTTCTCAGTAGTCACGATATTGAAGACACCAGCTGGAAGCCCTGCTCTTTCACCGAGCTCAGCCAATGCCAATGCTGAGTATGGTGTCTCTGCCGCAGGCTTGAGTACAACACTACACCCAGCAGCCACGGAGGCACCGACCTTCCGAGTGATCATGGCAGAAGGGAAGTTCCATGGTGTGATAATTCCAACGACACCGACGGGTTGCTTCAGAGTCAGAACTCGGTTTCCTGGAGCACTTGATGCAATTGTCTCGCCATAGGATCTGACTGCCTCGCCTTGGAACCACTCGAAAAAGCTGGCAGCATACTTGATCTCAGCACGAGCAGCTGCAAGCAGGCAGCCATTCTCAAAGCTCAAAATCGTCGCCAAATCTTCCTCATGCTCTTGCATGAGAGCAAACCAGTTCTTCAAAATTTCCATTCGCTGGCGTGGGGTAGTGTGACGGAACTTGTCGAATGCTGTCTGGGCTACTTCAATGGCACGTGCTGTATCTTGCTGGCCCCTTGAAGTATATTAGCATTAATTTCAATTTATTGCTTTGTTTTGCCGTACATTTCTGGACAGTTGCCGATGTGGTTTGCATTCTGAGGATTGAAAACCCCAAACGTCTTCCCTCCCTGAGCGTCCACCCACTTGCCATCAATGTAGCCCTTCTCCCGGAATAGACTGGAGTCACGAAGTCGTGATTTTAGCTTGGGAGTGCATTAGTCTACGATCTTTTTGCTTGTCCATATGAGGACTTACCTGAGATGTCGCTGCACTTGCGAATGTACGCTTCTCAAACAACACGAAAGTAGATGAGCGCCGCGCCAATGGTCGCGAAAACGCCACGTAAAACGTTCGAGAGCTCATTTTCACGAATGATGATACTACACTGCCGTCTCTTCCGAGATGAACTGTCATTCCATCTTAAACAAAATAACATGTATCCTCGGCAATGACACTACTCGCCGACCTGGGGCATATAACCGGTCCGGGCCTCGAGAAGCCTTTCCCGTCCCCACAAGCCGGGATTGCGGGCGCGGAGTCTCATACGCGCGACTACGTCTGTAATTGAGAAAAGCGGATTCTGGGCAATATTAAACAGCTAGGATTCCAGCGGAGGCTGTTTTTGATAAATTTGCAAAGGCTTGAGCTTCAGACCTACAGATCTGTTTATTTCGCGATTAAGGTATATTTTCATGATGAGCAGCGTGTTGAAATCAGGATCTCGCCTCGCAGGCAAAGTTGCCATTGTGACTGGTTCGTGCTCACCCACTAAGCCGAGCTTTGAGATAGGTATGCTGACAGAATAGGTGGTGGCTCTGGATACGGTGCAGGCATCGCCAGGCGCTTCGCGCAAGAAGGTGCCAAAGTTCTCATCACGGATATCAACGAGCAAGGCGGCAAGGATGTAGCCAAAGAGGCATCAGACGCAATGTCTTTTTTCAAGGCCGATGTGGCTAAGCAAGAAGATTGGCGCAAGCTGATGGATACTGCAGAGTCTCGGTATGGGAATATCGACTGCCTTGTTAACAATGCCGGCACAACATATAAGAACAAGGTATGTTCGTCTCTTGTGAGCAAAATAGGGCATGTCCACTGATAAGCATAGCCCACGGCGGATGTGACAGAGAGTGACTTTGACCGATGCTTCAATGTCAACGTTAAGGGTGTTTACTTCGGCACAGCAGAGTTGATGCCAAGGTTACTCAAGCAAGGAAATGGAGGTGTCATGCTCAATGTTGCTTCAGTTGGCGCGACCCGGCCTCGGCCTGGTCTTGTCTGGTACAACGCTTCAAAGGGCGCAATTTGGAACGTAAGTCAAACCGACCTCGCTCAATCTTTTCGTAAATTATATGAACTAAACGTTACGATAGGCCACAAAAGGTCTCGCTGCTGAGTATGGCAAGCATCAAATCCGTGTCAACTCTATATGCCCTCTCTTGGGAGCCACCGGCCTGTAAGTGATAACTAATCTTAAGCTTCGTGGTTTATACTAACAATATGCAGATTCGAGGCATTCTCTGGTCTGCCCGATACACCCGAGAACAGAGCTCAGTTCATCTCCAACGTGCCCTTAAATCGGCTCTGCGAGGCGACCGATGTCGCTAATGCCTGTTTGTTCCTGGCTTCGGATGAGGCTAAGTTTGTCACTGGTATCAACCTCGAGGTTGACGGTGGACGTGCTGTGTAATAGAATCAAATTAGATCAATGTAGGTTTTTTATATTAATATTCATAGCTATTTTTCTCATGATCTTGGCAAGTGTTTCATGTATGAGGCGTTAACTGTCTGAATGGGTATTATTTAGATATTAATTATTAAACTGCGCCGAAGAAGGGTATCCATGCTTCAATAATCGTGTATAGCATCCACATAGACTGGCTTGTATTTGTTCTTTATGGGTGAGTATCTTACTTCATTCGACTTTTAATGAAGTTGACCACAACTTGATTGTATTTTGCCATATAAGTGTGGTGTGGGGCGTCGTTGTCCAGGGGAAGAATGCCGCAGCTGTGGACTGACGTTAGTGATTGATCCTGTTTGAGAAAGCTATTATCATACCATCGAGAATCCCCAATATCGCAATAGCTTTGTAGAGCATCGGCGAAAGGTTCGCACTCGGCAGGGTCAAGACGAGGGAATTGCTTTCAAAAAGTTAGCTTATTGTCTTCCTACTTCTTTCTTATTCTTCCTTCCCGAACAAGTACTTACGCCTAATCCGAGGGTACAGTTACCCTTGTCCCATTTCTGAAGGGGGAAGAAGGTCTCGTCTCCGTAGGCAATAGCGGCGATCACTGGAATGGTGTTAGTTATCCATGCTTCCTTCATAGGTCCGCATCCTGCGTTACCATTCTTGTTATACGACGCATCCAGTGGTGCAACAGGCGATAATAGCAAAGAAGATGTTCCGCAGATGGCATTTGTCATAACAACCGCACCCTATTATTTCAACTTGTTAGTATTGGTCCAGCGCGGAATAAAAGTCATGCGCGACATCTTACCAAAGAATATCCCACCACAACGATCTTGCTCTGGGGGCAAGCCTTGTGATACTCCTGGACGTAGCTCTGCATTAAGTGCGCACCATTATATACGGAATCGAACTTGTTGTCCTCATTATAGTTGAACGGAAGACCCAGGCTTGTTGACCCGGGGATCTGGGCAAGGATCAAGTTCTGCAGAGTGACCATGACATCCAGCGTTGACTTTGGGTTTCCAGGGCCTTGTCCGCGAGCAATAATGGCATGCACGCCCGTTGCGCACTTCTCCCCAGCAGCGAGGCTCTGCGCATGGCCCGGCTGGATCTGAGATCCGATGGCCAATAACGCCAAGGAAGCGGCGCTGAAGATCTTCCCAAGCATGCTGGCTGACGTGCAAAAATTCACAATAGATCCGTTCAAGGTGTCACAGAAAAGCTTCCTAAGTCTTGGCCCTGCTTTACTGTTTATAAAAAATTCAGCCGGGTGGGAGAAGCCGATGCCTCCGCTCGCACCAACCTTGCTTTTGCCATTAAACCTTCAGCTCATGATAATGCAGGGTCTCGACTACGCTGGCTGGTTGGGCCGTGACCCGCCCATAATCGCGCACGTTCACCATTGGGCGATTTGAAAGGCATCGGCGATTCTTCGTGAAGTTGAGTTTAGTTCCGCGAATAGATGGCCTTGTTTGAGTTGAGCGAGAGGGGCGCTAGCCACGCTAAACCCAGCCGTAGATTGCGATCGACAGGAGGCCCCTTTTAGAGCGAACTCGATCGAGGCCAAGCAAAACTTGTTCAGATCTGGCCTAAGAGCATTAAAGATCCAGACTATGCAAGAGAGGGCTTGCAATTTAGCTAAGGGGAGTCGACGCCGGTTGAATTTAATACGCGCCAGACTTAAGATCAGCCTGCATTCGGCCTTCCTACGACAAGAGATCGGGATTGTGAGCTGCTGCCTGAGGAATTATGTCAGGGAACACCACATAGTTCAATACGATAGCAGTCATGAAAGGGTAGTAAAATTAGGTTGCCAAGGATGCCCCAATGTTTCAACATGCACATCTAGGGTTAAAGTCAAACTTGACGTATTATCTAAATACCCCACGATCAATATTGAGAATTACATATGAAAGAACATCTCCCTACGCCCGCTAAGAAAATATAGATACAAAAGGTAGATCGAGTCTAATTCCCCCATCTTTGGCTTTGTGGGATGGAAATGACACGCGCGGGGGCGCTCACCGTTCCGGTCATATTGGCCTTGACATTTCCAACACACCAGCACGATCCAGGGTGCTGTACCTTGGCCCACGGGAGGTAGAATGTGCTTGCGACATCAGTCCTATTTTGGAGACTGTTCACTTGGTCACACATCCATAAGCAAGAGTCGAAGGTCATGTTTCTTGCGAGGACCAAATTCTCTATTTGCCCCCCTCTGAAATCGTACTCGCAATGCACTCGGTATGCCATTGTGTTCATTTGCTTCAACTGACCGTCTTCGGCTGGACAGGGATTGGAGATTGTCGCGGATGATGCAGTTGGGCTTGGGGAACTTGAAGTAGGGGTTGAAACTAGAAAGAGATAGACCATCGTTAGTTTGGGCGGCGCTCATGAGACGAATTGATTTCAACAAACCATTTCGCTGATGTACGCCCTTGGTCAAACCGACGCTCAATCCAATAATAATTCCCACCATTATTATGATAGCAATTGCGAGGAGAAGTGTAACTCTTCGCATGCCGAAGATTCGTGAAGGCTCATTCGCTATCAAGCCATTGAAGTCATCACCCCCCTCATACCAGTATTTTCGAATCCGACCATGGTTTGGAACGACTTCTGGGGCGGGCTGGACGACTTCCATGCCGTCGCCCCTGTGAACCTCTTTCAAGGAGTCGGTATTAGACATAACAGCTGCTGGGCAAAGCGTATACAAGAATCATCTAATATTACGCTTCTCCTCAGACACCGATAGTATCTGGGTAGAGAAAAACTTTGCACCGTCGCTCCAAGAGCATGAAATTTCGGGGCACTTTGCGAACATACCCGATCGCATATAACGGGGCCACTCGGGGGGAGGGGGTGGCTGTACATATATACACTAGAAAGCCCTCAGGATACCAGTATACGTTTTATTATGCACTGTGCACATACTTGGCGAATCATGCAGGTCGAAACGATTATTTCAGCCCTGTAGCTGATGATCATTCTGCAGGATGGGCCTCTCAGCTCTAAGTTGACTGAGGCCTGCAGCTAAGGCGTTCCATTTCACAAGGGATATGGACTGTTGCAGAACATAGGATGTGTTACGCAGATCATGACCTTTTTTGCCCATAGTCCCCATTCTCTAATGTAAGTACAATACCCTTGGACTAAGTCGTAGTTCCGAATAAAATATGGGATTGGCTTCCGCAATCGCTGCGATTTGTCGAAGATGCTACTCCGGCCTTTGTACTCCCGGCTAATACTAAAGTGGGGCCCACGAAAGGCCACCAAAGGCACGCCTGGATCCATCACAAGAGTCTCGAAAATCAAGCTTCTATTAGTAATGTCGTGGATTCAATTTTGTCAGCACCGACGGGCCTCCCAGGCTTTGACTTGATCCGTCAAAATGATCGCAGATGTGTAAATCGCCTGAGAAACCGCGTTAGTCCCTACGCCATACCGTTGCTTCGAGCTCTATTCTCAAAAACCATTCACAGGTTATTTCTAGCGCCCATCATTGCCACCCGCGCTAATAAGCGCTTCAGTATAGTCACAAGTCACAAGTCACCGACGTAAATACTTCTAAGCAAAAGCCACAAAGGATACGCTAGATTAGTTCCTGCCATTCCTTTCACCATGTTGACAGCTGGTAGGTTTGGTTGTTCGAAAATAGCGTGATGAGAGATTGCGATATTAACAATAGGGGTTGGAAGGAAATGAAGAGAAAGAAATTTGTGTCTAGTTGTGTGCTCAGATAATTCCGAACGACCGTTTGATCATGATGTCAAAAGAAGTTTGTGGATACAAAATCTGTCGTTGTAAATGTCTGAAGCAGTATGTTGCAATGCAAGATATACATGAACCAATAAATCCATCAGAATGCCAGTTACCCCAAATTGGAGAAAGGGCTCAGGCGTTCAAATTCAGAGGAGACACGCAAGAAAATGAAGTCAACTGCGGGTCCTTGAAAACCTCGATCATCGCTATCGAAATGATTAGCCTTCGCCTCAATGGTGGAAGTGTATGTACCTACCAACAATAGCACCATACATGCCAAGGCCACACAAGGACAAAGCAGCCAAAGCATAGATAACATGCCAGACATTGATCGCAACCTGGAATAAACCCCCAGAAAAGAAGCCACGGACCAATCTCTGGTAAGCCCGTGCGGTTCTATGAACTTCACCAGTCACTGGGTTGAAACCCTCGCCTTCTTCTTCTCGAATAGCATACTTCTGGATGTCGTAACCCAGAGCAAAGATAGGCGGCAGCGTATACGAAAGGTTTACAAGCATGGTAGCTGATATCACACTGACGAATCCAAAGTAATCCGGGATAGCGGCAGCTGTAAATTTATAAGTTAGTTGAAAGGGAAAATGGAATTGGATGGTTTTGTCAGGAGAAGGCCCTACCGATGATAAATCCCACTGTCCACCAAATTGGCACCAGTGAAGCGTATATCAATTTACCACGTCGTGTGTCAATGGGTGGAGCCCCAAACCAGTCGAGTAGAATATTGTTATAGAACACCTTAATACCAATATTCCCGTAAAGACCACCCGCAATAAGAGCGGCTATCAGCGAGATCATATTGCCAGCAGTCTGCCATCCATAAATGCTAACACCCTGATAGCTTGGGTTATAGCTGTATTGGCCCTGCAGATGATAGACGACGCACCCGTAGGTGAGATAGATGGCGTAGATGAAGAACTGAGCACCCCACATTGCCTTGAGGAAATCGCGCGGGCGCTTCATCTCGGCCATGAACTCAACGTATAGCTGGAGACCGGCATATGCAAGAACACCCGACATCATACCATTGATCGCCCCGACAAGGCCGCTAGGAGGGATGTTGTTATAGTGGATTATCGCTGGATATTTACCGCCCATTGGTGTAATCGTCTTCTTGTCGACAGTTCCACCCGCGGACCCGAGAACTGAAATTGCATAGTTCGGCGGCGAATTGGCCATAACGCCCATCGTCATCAACATGACAAAAACGTTGAGCCACACAGCACAGTTTGCGATCCAACCGTAGGCGCGGAGGGTTCGAATCTGGGAAATAAAAAAGCCGGCAATGGCGAAGATAGCAGGACAAACAATGTAGCAAAGTTTAAACTTTGAAACCTGGGAAATATTCTGTCCGTACTGAAGTGTAACCTGACCGACAATAAGAAGTAGCGCGAGTGCTTGGAGGAAGTTTGTCACATGTCGACCCCATCGGCCAAGTGTTCTGAAGCCAAGATCACCGTAATTTCTGACTGGGAATTCGTAGCTGTCGAGACCAAGAAAAACGCGCCACAGCAGGTATCCGGAGTAGCCTGCCATCAGCGCAAAGACAGTATAGAATGCGACGCCCTGTATGTATTAGGCAATGTATTGGATCGTAAATTATTGATTTTGGACTTACAGGGCCCCAGCCAAGGGTCCCCATCGTAAAGCCCGTCCCATACGGACCCAGAACATCAGTAGTGATCAAATAGAAGCCTGCGGATACATTTAGCACAGATTCATACTTGGGTAGGTGGAAATCGCCGACATACAAGCACCCCAGGATGCAGATCTAAATGCACGACTTGCATTTGTCCACTCCGCATCTGAAATTTGCAGTCTGCTCTGCCGAGTCGCAAAATCCTTTTCGGTCAAGGTACTTGTGAGTTCGTCAATAGGCTGATCCGTCTTTTTTCCAAACAATCTCCTGATATTCAAAACTGGTGGTGCAATGCCCAACTCCTCTTGTCTCGCTTTGTTCGCATAGTAATTGTATTCCTCGAACGTTATCGCTGGATCGTATGGTTCTCTAGCTTGCGGTTTGATCAGCGCGGTTGCAGGAACCTCGTTCAAGGAATCAGCAGAAGGATTTCCCGATTTCTCATCCATATTTTGTACAAATAACAGCTACCCCCTATTCTCGGATCTCATCGGTGGAAGTGTGGGGAGAATCCAACTTATGCGGAGAATTTGCATTGGCGCCCGGGCGTACACTCGTGCAGCAGATAAGCACCGGCAAGCATCGGCCAAGAGCGCCATTGGCCCAGGACGAGATCATCACTGTTCTAGCCTTGTTCGTTTCCCCGATCGTGTGTACAATACGACCACGTTACAGACTTGCTCCTGATAGGTTTAGTGACAAGTCTTCGGTTTCCCGACCCATGAAACACACAGCTCAGGAGATTCAGGTCTCCTGGTTGCATAAATTATTGTACGTAACAAGCACTGACAGCAACAAATAAGAGCGGAGTGGGTAGATTTGTGTACCGCTTTGCATCGGGGTGGCGCGCAGTTGTCAACGGATAATGGAGGCCTGAGCGGGTGTCGCACTCGCTCCTCAAGAAACGATGTTACATGTGGCCCAAGGCTTATCTGCCGATCAACCATTCGATTTCATAGCTGATATAAGTTAGGTATTCTTTGCAGATTTAGCGACTTCGAATTGCGCAGAGATCTGGTAGAACAGATAGTCGGTTTATGAGGCTGATTAGATTCCTGGGTATTGATTTGTGCAGGTGTTCTGATGTCAGAAATCGTGACCTCTCCGTCTCGCCTAAATATTCTCAAGCAATTAGCTTTGAGTTGGTTTTTGGTATAACGCTATCCTCAATTTTAGGATCGAAAGAAGACAAGATTCAGTATGGACGAAGTATTGAGGGTGATTCAAGCCAGAGGTCGAATGTCGTCATCTTTGGTGGCTTATTCGTTGCAGTGATTGAAAAGGTCTCATGCGGTTCAGCAAATGATAAAAACCTTCTATTGCACGTTATCTATCCGATACTTATGCTATGATGTTTTGCTAGCAACCTTCTTCCCTCGTGTCCCGGGGGTTTTGCCGTTGGCCAAACGACGACGGCTTCGAATGGTGGGATGGGAGCTGCCAGGCATGACAAGAGCTTGTGAAAGGGGGCGTTTCAATGACCCCTGCACCGGGCGTTCCGAAGCCTCGTGTTTTCTTTGAGAGATGCATGACACTAGTAAATCCGGGGGCATTTGTTACGGTTGAAGAATCGCCCATGTCAACGAATAACGATAAGATCGTCGCGATCAAAGCTCTCGAAGCCACAGATTAAAGAAAAATAACAAGTTGACCCGCAGCTGAAATTTCTTTCAAGACAAAAATGTGCTCAACGTCTATGAGCACCTTCTACTAGTCATGTCCAGCCCAAATCACCCTGGCCATCTGGATGGCTGGAAACTCAACGGCAATGATCGCTCAAGCTGGGACCTTCTCTGGACATGCGTTTCAACAATTTTCGCTTGCACATGGACTACTCTGCATATTCATTGCAGCCAAATAAGCAGCTTGAGGTTCTCATGGGACAAGATATTTTGCTTGTTTGCTGCGCTCCTGGCCCCCGAAATGATGGTTGGAATAGCCATCGAGGAATGCCATGCTGCGTACGCTCTATCAAAGCATTGCAATAAGGCGTTTGACCGCGTTGAACACAAGGATACCGCATCACATCAGCGGCCTAGAGAAAGCGTGACTAAAACCTATCAAAAACATCGCTGGGGTGTAATTCAAGGGTTTTGCTTATGGACATATGGAGTGTGTCTCCAAACGACAGATAGCTGGTGTCTTCAGGTCAATAGGACAAATGTGATACCTCTCATTGAGGCTGGAGTAATCAAGCCATTTCATCTCAAATCTACTGTTATCGAAGATCGATCAAAAGCAGACCCTTTCACAAAGGCATTTGCCTTGCTTCAGAGCCTGTGGGTAACAATCAATGTTATCACTCGTGCAGCTTCTCGTTTGCCTGTCTCGCCTCTGGAAATTTCGACAGTGGCTTATGTCGTTTGCTCCGCTATTTCTTATGTGGCTTGGTGGTATAAACCAAAGGATATGGTAATACCAATTATTATGTACATACCATATGGCTCTAATGATCCAGGACTGCCACAGGGAATCTCGAGCATCGAAAACACGGATTGTCCGCGGTGGATTCATATATCAGAACTTTTCACTGAAGATGAAAACTCGAGCTTCTTCAAAGTCCCTATGGAGATAATCACTCGCCTTCTTGAAGCCATGACAAGTGGGCTTCAAAAGTCAAAAAATAATCAAAAACCAGTGATCGGACTGATGGGACACACAAACGTGGATAACACACTGCTAAGTCCCAAAGAGCCTGCCCAGGTCTCTCGAAAAAATAAACCCCAAGAAACCGTCTTGGTAACAGCAATGAGTGGTCTTGCACTTACCTCTTGCTATTTTGCCGCTGGTTTAGTTTTCTGTGGATTGCATTTGGCTGCGTGAGTCTTTCCAAAGTTTCACGATTCTAAGTGAAATAATTCTTACGAAGTTAACCAGATGGAACACCTCTTTTCCAACAAGAGCAGAACACATATGTTGGCGGGTTTTCTCCCTTTTCTCTTTAGGCATGACATTTCCATTTTACTTTGTGCATGCTTGGGAATATATTGTGTTTATTCGTACAAAGGAAGGCAGACAATCGTCGATTCTGAAGAACAAAAATCACTCCAAGACCATTGCGCTTTCATATGTGTTATTTCTTCCTTATTCAGGTGCTCGTTGGGGATGTATAATACTCATGTTCATATACCTCAGGGCTGTACCGACTGGGACCTATACTACTGTTGATTGGCTGGCGGCTGTTCCTCATATATAATCAATTATGCAGCGGGCAATCTATCCATGAATAACGAAATAGTCATTATTCAATATATAAAATATCGACAAAAACTTTATTAGTGCATTCGATAAATATTCATTTATATGGACCTTGCATGTAATGAGACACAACGATGGCAGCTATACTGTATCATTGAGGCATATCTGTCAATTGTCTCAACGCACGGCGTATACAGTCCTCCATATTGAAGACAGAAACACTCTTTCAAACCCTAAATTACCCCATGTCACGTAATTCCATAGAGCCATTACAAACTCCCAACGCTTTATGGACTAATATGGATGTCCCAAGCATAGAAGCGCGAGGTGATATCATCCATGAGAGATCCTATTCGGGCATGGAGCGTGGCGTTATGGTTTTCCCAAAGTGAAACCCCTGGCTTGTGCTGTCAGGTAACAACATTGATGTCGTTAATGTTGTAGCGAATGCGCTTGCTTATCACCTGATCGATGAATAATTGAGTATTACCCAGGGAATTTGGCTTGCCTATCACCTTGACCGCAGACTGCTAGGAAGCATCAAGGTTATATGGAGGATTATTCACCGTAGTGAATATATTTTCTTCCCATAAGTTTTGTCAAGCGCGTGTGTAATTTGAGACTTCAATTGAGCCGCGAGTTAAGGGCAATGTCGACCAAAAAAGAGCCTCCGGTAGATCGACTGCACCCACCACGTCTGACATGGAAGTCTCCATAAATCACGGAGTAGATCATTGCTTTTATCAAATAAATTCATATGGCGAATCGACCCCAGAATCTCGCGGAGTTGCCCCGAATTGCCGCATTGACGATGGAGAAGAGCGCAATTGCTCTTGTCCAGGACATTACAAATTACCCGATAGGAGTCCGGTTCTTTCCTCACATAGTCTAGTTTTGTATTAACAGTACATAGATGACAAGAATGGGTAATCTGTCCAGCCACATTCAGTACTTGCAAGCCACTCAAAAAATTGCCTGGGGTAATATCCCGCACTTCCCAGTGCCAGAGTGTTCTGGGAACCTAGTGTGGCTGAGCTACTGTCATGAGGAGAAAAGTACATGTATTGACAATACCATTCTAGTTTCAGTAACTCATGTATCCCCATCTGAGAATTTCAAAACAATTCAGACAGCAAATAAAGGCTAGTAGATTCTGCGGCTAAATTCGCCGAAAGGTTGCCTTCAAGGTCAAGCGCGGCTCTGTGGGGAAACTAATTGGGCAAGTGCGGCGACTGCCTCCTGGAAGAGCAATATTCCCCGCATTGCCACGCGGGGAATGAATGACCTACAATCGCCCCCGCAATGATGCAGTAGATCCGGGCTTACTTGCTCGACTGCAAAGATCTGGAACAAAAAGGCCTTCCCCGCATAAGTTCTGACGGAGTCCTTTATCTCATTTCAATCTCCCCGCTCTGTTTCTTTGCTCAAAAAATCTTACAAGTCCAATATCTCACAATGGCAGCAGCAACAACCATGCAGGCGCTCAACTACCACGGACCTTATAGCGTCAAGGTTGTGGAGGTCGAGAAGCCCAAGGTAGAGCATCCAGATGATGTTATCGTGAAAGTCACCACAGTATGTGTATCCTGCGAACTAGGTTCTATAGGGAACATGGCTAACATGACCACCAGGCTGCGATCTGTGGTTCTGACTTGCAGTAAGCTTGCACGGTCAATTTCTGCAGAAGACGAAGCAATTGACAATCAAATAGCATGTATGAGGGAAGAACAGCGGCTGAGCCCGGAATTACATTTGGTCAGTTCACGGAGGCAAAAACAAGATAGGTTCAACGTGTATTAACTATTAACTAGGTCATGAAAATATGGGTATAGTTGAGCACGTCGGCGAGGGTGTGACCTTACTGAAGAAGGGCGACCGCGTTGTGATGCCTTTCAATGTTGCCGATGGCCGTTGCCACAACTGCGAGGAGGGTCGGACTGCTTTCTGTACTGGTGTCAACCCCGGCTTTGCCGGTGGTGCATATGGTAAGAACGCCAAATTCCAAGCGGTTGAGTGTTGCTAACATGAAGCAGGTTATGTTGCCATGGGCCCCTACCGTGGAGGTATGCATCGAGTATTTGAAAGTGGTTGAACCGTTACACCTAACTATCTTTTCAGGCCAGGCTCAATACATCCGTGTTCCCTACGCCGATTTCAACGCGCTGCTCCTCCCCCCTGGTCAGGAGTTTGAGGCTGATTTTATTCTTCTTGCTGGTAAGCTCTTCAAAAATGGCCTAGCTTCCCTATTTCTTAGTCTAACTAAAGTCTTGCATAGATATTTTCCCCACTGGTACGATCTCGAGACCGTTTGCACCGAAATAGATGAATACTGATCATATGCATAGGCTGGCATGGTGTGGAAATCAGTGGCTTCAAATCGGGCGAAAGCATTGCTGTCTTCGGTGCCGGTCCAGTCGGCCTGATGGCAGCCTATTCCGCTGCTCTACGTGGTGCATCTAACATCTACGTCGTTGACCGCGTGCCTGCTCGCCTCGAAGCCGCCAAGAAGATTGGCGCTATCCCCATTGACTTCACCAAGGGTGATGCAGTTGAACAGATTATCCGCCACAACGGCCGTGAGGTCGACCGCTCTATTGACGCTGTCGGCTACCAGGCTGTCTCTGCCAACGGATCCTCCGAGAAAGCCAACATTGTCCTTGAGAACATGATTCGAGTGACTCGTGCCTGTGGAGGGCTCGGTATTCCTGGTCTTTACGTTCCTAGGTTTGTTAAATCGTACTTTATCAGATAAATGATATCTAACATATAAAAGTGACCCCGGCGCAGAGGACGAAGCTACCCGAAACGGAATGATCAGTCTGAGCTTCGGTAAGCTCTTTGAAAAGGTATGATAATCACGCTCCCTTTAAACTCGTTTATCTAATTGTACATAGGGGTTGTCCATGGGCACCGGGCAGTGCAATGTCAAAGCATACAATCGATACCTCCGTGATATGATCATTGCGGGTAAAGCCAAGCCCAGCTTCGTCGTCTCCCACGAAATCGGCCTCGGTGATGCCGCGACTGCTTACCACAAGTTCGATAAGAGGGAGGATGGGTTCACAAAGGTTCTTATCCATCCTAATGGTGGATTTGACACACGTGTCACAAAATTGTGAAGTAAAATTGCATAATGAAGTATGGAGTAGAGAGCATGAGATTCCCTAAAAATTCAAGTTTTGGTCATTTTATTCGAGATTTCCCACGGCTTTGCAGTTTTCGTAGATATTCGTTATCAAAAGTCATGCATCATTTTGCCATTCATTGCAGCATCAGAATAATTTTCAGCATATGAAGCTAACTTGAAAAAAATCGGTCTTTGAACCCCGCAGGGGACTGGAAATTCCTAGATTGGCAAGTGGGACAACGGAGATGATACGATTCCGCAGCTTTTGACATCACAGATCCGCGCGATCGCGGGGTCTTGTTCCTTTCGAGTAATTTTGCCCGCTCTTCATAGAGTCACGAAAAGACGCGTCTAGTGGGACATCTCATTATTGGCTATCCTCAGCTTGTGTTAAGTGAATAGGCCAATGGCATTCTCAGAACTTATTGCATCTTCGCCGAAATGACGCCCAAAATTTCTGAATCTGGAGGGCGCACCTTACAGAGCAAGTGGGATGCAGATCAGCAATTGCAACATATTGGAGCTATAAGTATTATCCTGCTGCTGATTCGGCCTTTGTCAATTTAATTTTGGAAATAAAACACTTTCACGATGGTCAAGATCGAGCACCACCGCACTACCTGGGGTATTGAAGAGGGCCCTAACTTCGACAATTGGGCGAGATGGTTCCATGAATTGAAAGCCCTTGGCTACAGTAAGGAGAATCCTATTTTCTGTGACAGGAATTTGCCTCCTAATTGATAATTTTAGGTGGTGTCCAGATTAACCCTCATCATATTCCTGAATCCAGCTTTCCTCGTGTGCGACAAATCCTCGACGATGCAAGCCTCGAGCTTAGCGTTCTGTAAGCCCCCACGACCCTAGAATGGCACAGAATATACCACTAATTCTTGGATCAGTCTTCACACTTTATGGGTTGATTACACTGGCCCTCGACCAGTCAACCTGAAAGCGGAGAACCACCTGCAAGGCTACCGAAGCGCCATTCAGCTTTACAGCAAGCTGAAGCCGGTGTGGTGGAACTTCCAGTCCGGCCAGTATGTTATATCACATATAGTTTTCCATTAACGCTGTTTCTAACATTCTGACCAGAGACGCTTGGGATGTCGAAGAGTCAATCAAATTCTACCGCGGCACACTCCAAGTGGACAAAGAATTCGGTATCTCCGACGTTGTCAGCCATGAAACCCACCGCAATCGCTCCCTCTTCAACCCTTACGCAGCAATTCCTATTCTCAAGGCTGTTCCCGAGTACGAATTATCAGACGTTCCTACTAGAGACGACAAAATGCTAACAAAGGTGCAGACTTCGGGTAACCGCCGATGTCTCCCACTGGGTGGTCAGTCTTGAACGGCTTTTGGATGTTGGTGACGAAGACAAAGCCATTCTAGAAGCATTAATTCCCCACGTAAGGAATATCCTCACTGTCAGTCTGGAACAATCACTGAGATCGTTAGGTTACCCATATTCACGCTCGAATCGGCACAACACAGGCTTCCCAAGCCCCAGAACCCACACACCCTGCCTTCGAAGAAGAGAGGAAGTTCTTCGACAACCTTTGGTCTAGGATCATCAAGAACCGAGCACAAGACGGCACTAAAAAAATTATCTTTGTTCCGGAATATGGGTAAGTGTCCACTCAATCACTTTAGTCAGAATTTGTTCTAACTCAGTCAAAGCCCCTTCCCATACCACCCAATCAACAGCGCGAGGACCCACGGTGAAGTTGCGGACTCAGAGGCCAAGCGATTGCAGGTCATCTTCGAAGAAGCTGCGCGGTCGTAGGCAATCTCTTCGCTTAGTTATGCGTAGGCGCTTTAATAGTTATAGAAAACAGATTCGTGGATTCTGATCACTATGTGGAGACAGCGCTAGGAGAAATCAGTGCCAAAAGCAATAAGATAAATGGATTACAGATATTTAGAGAATAAGAGAAGCAAATAGAAATCAAGGATCGAAGTGGTCTTGGTAAAGTGGAGGCATCCGTTTGCTGGCGCGACATGAACCGCCAACACCTATCCTCTGCATGTCTGAAATCATGTCTGAAATCATGTCTGAAATCACTCATTTTGTTGCCTTTTGCACTTATTTGCCCTCGGAACTCCTCAATATTTGCTCTTACCATCTTTTAGCAAATAAGGCACTTGGATTAAGAGCCAAGATCAACGAAAATCACTCCAAGCTGGCAACCAGCTTGCCTTGACGATAAGGAGTATGAATTTTGTTGCGACTATTCAAATAAATAGCGCCAAAAATTTCTGATGGTACAAGAAGGCTGGGGCCCATGCCATCGTCAACGCTACTTACAAGTTTCAATTCTTTCCGGGTGAAATTCAAAATACAACCAAATTTGTGCAAGATTCGGTGGTGTGGTCGGCGGTCCATTATTTCGCATGATGGACTCAAGTTCTGTCAGCGGGATTCACACAGTTTAAGGGCTTGAAATGCTATGTTGAAGAAGGCCATTCGTGATTCCGACGCTGGCAACTAGTGGAAGGGAAAGACTTAGATAAAGTGTATTCACCTAATGAAGCGACTCATTCAACTATTATACATTATACATTATGCTTAAGGTTATTGCGGTTGTTTCAGGTCTCGCACATAGTTTTGAAGGGCGTCGTAAATGTTCACTCTTCAAAACGCTGACTTCCAAGCCCTTGTCCTTTCAAATCAATCTCGTCTATAAAAAACGAAGTGATTAACCCCAGCCCTCCAAGTCCTGTCATCGTATAGAATATTGTCCGGAAACATTCGAGATAGACTCCCAGGATTTGATCGAGATCAGAAACTGTTCCACCAAGTAGTCTGAGTGTTTCGATAAAGCTGACTGCATTGGCTGCGTCGTTCAAGGGCACCAGAGGACCTTTCAGACTGGCTCCACTGCTGTTTCTTTCCGTCGTGAATACCGTATTAAAAATCGCGGATGATATTGTGAGGCCAACAAGGCCACCAACCATGCGTATAGTCATGAAGTTGGCGATAGCAAGCCCGGTGTCATCAACATTTTTCACGCTGGCTTGAATGGGAAGAATATTGAGACGTAGCATCGCAATACCTACTCCCCATATTACAGGAAGACCTAGGCACATAGAGTTGGACCCATTGACCTCAAAGAGAATCAATAGCCCAGTACCCAATGTGAGAAATATCCAAGATAGCCTGAGAAGCCACGTGTATCCCCCAAACCAAGGTACTAACATCATTGAGCAAACGGCAGCTGTGACGCTTACTATACTTGTAGGTAAGAGGGAAACTGCGGATGCAATAGCAGTCTTGAGGCTCACTGCTTGATAAATCAGAGGCAAATATTGCAATAATGAGAACATAACAGCGCCGTGAAGAAAGCCTCCCACGAGAGTCATGTTTCCGGTCTTTGAGCTGAAAAGTCGATGCGGTACAACAGGCTCCTCAGGTTTTGCTTCATAGGTCACAAATACAACAAGCACCGCCGCGCCCAGTATCATTGGTACGAGGGTTTGCCACGAGGCCCAGGGAAATAAAGAGCCAGCCCAACTGAGTGGTAGCACGAATATGGTCAGGCCAGTCACCACAAGGATCATGCCGATCCAGTCCAGTCGATCTAGTTTAGCAGCGAGGGATTTATCGATTGTAACCGACCGCAAATTTAGAAAGAAGTATAGCAATGGTGCTCCAACCCCAAGAAATGGTAGATTGATCCAGCCAATCCATCGCCAAGAGGCATAGTTCGAGAACAAAGCACCAACTGTTGGACCCATAATATTTCCCACGGCATTGGGGATAGCGATCAACCCGAGATATTTTGAACGTTCTTCCAACGTAGTCATGTCGGCAACAATCACTTCGGTGAGTACGTCAATGCCCCCTCCGCCGAAGCCTTGAAGCACCCTCCCGATGATAATTGTGTTCATATTTTGAGCAACGGCGAAGACAATTGACCCAGCGAAGAAAAATGCCATTGACACGAAGAGAGGTTGTTTGCGACCGAAGGCGCCCGAAACACTTGCCCAGATCGGCTGCATAACCAGGCCACAAAGTGTATACGCTAGGCTTGCCCAGAAAGACTCTAGGCTCGAACCTTTAAGATCACTAGCGATTGTCTTTATCATATTAGCATTTAACGTCTTCCGGTATATGTCGTATCCTAGGAAGGGTATTCATCGTCAAAGAAGATAAACTCACAGGAAGGGCAATTCCCAAGCAAGTTGCATCCAATTGGAAAACGAAGAGGCTTGAAGCGAGGCCTATGAAAGCCAATTTGAAAGACATTGACTTTTCTTTTGTAGGCCCAGTATCATTTAAATCTCTTGTTCTTTCTGTCACTATATCTGGCACTGTCGCTTTCATAGTTTGCGCATTTGTCAATTTCGAGTTTCGTTCCAAATCGTATTCTTCGGCCATTGTCGGGGCCATTCTGAGTGATACTTGAGCTGTTCTGCTTCTATCAAAATCGCAATCATCATTCTAGGACATTGAGGGCGAGCAAGGAGATTTGCATTGTCAGCGCCTTCGATCTTGGCGGCGACAAGCCTGTGGGTCGATATCAGCGGCCCCTTCAGGCTGACCTCGCAAGCTCTTCCTAATTAGGTACGCTAAACATATAGAGACGAGAAGAAAGTACTCCGTAAGGAGGACATGATAGGTATTCAATTATATTGATTACTCTGATAGGTATTCAATTATATTAATTACTCTGATAGGTATTAAATTATATTAATTACTCCTTCGTGATTTCCAGGCATATGGCCTGCGATTTAGTAACAAATAGGGTCATCATCAGTACGGTACAGATCGTCAGAGCGCAGCGGTCGGGTTAGAGGTAAATCATCCGAGGCTTGGCGAGGCGCGAACATTTAGAGTACTTCATTAAACGTGATTGTCATGGAAACATTATTCAAAAAATAAAGTCCCATTATCCTTCGTAGTCTTTCTTTATAAGATCAGAGGCTTTTTCAGCCACCGCGTACAGCGTGCTGGTTAAGTGCCCACATAGCTGAAACGGCAGGATAGAGGCATCAATCACACGCACATTCTTCGCTCCGTATACCTTGAGCTGGGAGTCCACTACGCCTCCTTTCTCCCGTGGCAGCATACTGGCAGTGCCAACCGGGTGGAAATTCGAGCGATCTGGAAAGGGTCAGAACAAAGAGTGGACTAATTGGTAGGCGAAGAACTCACATCGCGATTCTATCCATTTCTGCCATGTCACATCGGTTGCATTGTTCGGAAGAGTCTTCAACCCTGGCGCAAACTCTACCCCCACGAGATCCTTTAACGGAGTGATTCGGAACACCTTGCGAATAAATTTGGCTACGTCGACCTGGGCGACGAGATCTGGTTTGAACATGAAATATCTCGGGTCTATTTCCGCTGGCACAGAGGCATCCGATGACGTGATGTGAATATTCCCTCTCGAAAATGGGAGAAGTGTCCAATATTCGGCGGTAAATGAGTTCATAATGGGAAGCATGACAATCTCAGCGAAGGGGGCCTGATACTTGTAGATCAAATCAAGCTGGAACTGGAACGCCTCCATCAGGTTTGCTTCATTCACGGCACCATTGGATAACTGAGAGACGTTTTTGGCATAATCTGCAAGACTGTCATTTACCATAGCAGCGAAGCTGGTGACTTCTTTGCCGAAGAGCTGCTTAGCCGATGGTAAAACAGAAAATGTTGGCGAGCCATACCAGTCGTCTGTCCCTGCAAAAGTAAGGGCGTTGTTTGTTTGATCCTGTAGATTTTCTCCGACTGAAGAAAGATTGACCATGACCGGGATATTCAGACTTTTGAGAAGGCTTGGGTTCCCAATCCCAGATAACTCCAGCAACCCAGGAGATCTCAACGAGCCAGCAGAAAGAATGACCTCTTTTGAAGCATAAATTGTATATGTCCGATCGAGACTGGTAACTTCTACCCCAATTGCAACGGTCTCATTAGGCTTATTAGACCAGATGATTCTGTTCACGCGGGTATCGGTGATGAGTTTGAGGTTCGGCCGTTCTTCATACGGCCAGTAGTAAGATCTGGCAGAATCCTGACGGACATTTGCCTCGCTGTCGACGGTATTCGGATGCGACGTCAGCCCGACCATGTTACCTCCATTGACGTCGCGGTTATAAGAAATGTTCAGTTTGTGAAACGTTTTGTCAAGGGTCGGCAATACACTGCTTGGTGTTAATTTCATCGGCCAGCCAACTTTGACAGGTCCACTATCGCCATGGTAGTTGATATAATAGTCTGCGCCGTGAGATACTTGATCTTCTGTTGGGATTTCGAATTTCTCTGACTTCTTGTAATATGGAAAAAGTTCTTCCCAGTTCCACCCTTTGTTGCCAAATTGCTCCAGAGCGTCTATTTGTTCGCTTTGCGCTCTCGTGTAGGACATTCCTAGATAGCAAGCTCGAAGTTAGTGAGAGATTCTTGACAATGAAACATATCAGTCTGTGTGTTACCGTTGATTGTACTTGTGCCACCGACTGCTTTTCCAGCTCGCATTGTCTGGGTAGACCCTCCCGCGTACGTTTGACTCTTAGTCTCATATGCCCAATCGATTTCCGTGCCGAAGGCTAATCCATATCCCTCTAAAGTCGAAACATTATGGTTGTTCAGAACAGAGCTGCCAGCCTCGATAATAGCCACCTTGAAGTCATTCACTTCCGACAGCCTGTTCGCAACGGCCAGCCCAGTGGTTCCCCCGCCGACAATAATAAAGTCATACTGTGAGGATCTGCCATCATTTCTCCTAGCTTGAGTCCCACTCAGCAGAAGTGTCGTGGCCGCAAAAGTAGCGATTAGCATATTCATTCGAGATGAACGGGGTGGGAGATTTGTGATAGAGGAAGAACCCATCCCATGGGAGAGGAAAAATCCAGGTCACTGAGAGCATTTACCGGAAATACCTCTACGTTAATATTTACTTGACCCTGTTACCCGGCTATCGGCCTAAATGGCTACTGACAGGTTTGGAATGCTGGCTTGGCTTGTTTACCCGAGCTTTAGCATCACTGGACGTGTTGGGAATATAGCTGGTATTTGATTTGAAGAATCAAACGAAACTCATCAGTGCCATTTTAATTTGTATAATCCAATTATAAAGCTAAAACATATGTTCTAGTCTGTTGCAAGGATGGTAGTTATGGTTTCTCATTTATTTTTGTCATTCTCAAGGCAGCATTCCACAGATACACTAGTCCACATTCGATGGACGTCATTCCGCAGATCCCGCGATAACATGAATTAGCCTTGGGCGGAGAGGGATGAACCAAAATTTAATCTAAGCCTAAAAAAAAAGGTAAGAAAGCATGACTATGGGTGAGCATAAGCGCCGTTGTAGGGTAGTGACGGGCAGTTTTTTTGGTATTTTCTTGCCTCGGTGATTTGGGGGAGGGTTACAAGTCTAGATGATTCCAAACGTGCGCAATCCATCATTGGCAACTCTGCACTATTATTTTCTATCGATCCGATCTCTTGATGACACGATTTACACTAAACCCAAGCAAAAACGCTCCAGAATCGGTCAGCAGGTATCAAAGTTTCACATTGAAGGTGGTACGGATGTTTGACAGTACACCATGACTACCAAGACAGTTCTTGAATATCAATGCCGAGTCTGTCTCAAGGACAAAATCGAATCGCGGACAACAGCCGCGTGTTTATGCTGGAAAAAACCTTGTAGCTTAGAAATCGTCCTAATAAACCCTCGTTTGCTCGCCCAGTTCATGTCATGCATGCGAAAGCACGCGGCGACTCTGAAATTTGAAAAGGAACAACGGTTAATATCAGCAAATCGCGAAACTTCAGATAATCCCTTCTTAGGAGAGCATAGTTATATCACATTTTGCGTGGGGTATATTGTCAGCATGCTAACGACTAGGTAGAAATCTTTATAGCCACCAGGAGTACGCGATCCCTATTTTCACCAGCTCCTATAGTCTTCCTAGTCCGCCAGCCAGGCAAGTGAGTTCATGACTCGCACATTGCCTCCAAGGACTTTTCATGCCCACGCATATATACCTTGAGGGCTGAATAGGACAGGCAGCAGCCAACATGGCCCATTTCCTGGCACCTCCGGAGTGCGACCCGGTTTGGTCTCCTTGTTCAGCGGGGTTCAAGGCGACTTCAGAGTGTACAATTTGCATCATTCCCGGTTTCTCAAAGTTAGAATAACTCGTGATTGTGGCTTAGATTGTGTGGCTGTGGCTGGTGGAAGCTGCAGGGATTGCGGATGCCTGCTCAGCCCTTCATTCTGCGATATGACCAAACTTGGCCGCTAGAAAGACCAGATTCTTATTTTGGTATGACTGTTCTTAAGAGGAGGAAATAGTGCGATAATTTTATTATCTGCCCAGAGACGGTGTAGACAAGGCATCTTCATGGTGTATTTGTTCCTCGATGCTACCCGCCCGCCTGCAGGGTTGCCTGCCAATCACTTCCGTGGGCGGCTAATCTCCTAATATTAGCAGCATATTCGCGCAGTTCCCCTGCAAGAACATACAGCTGAGGGGTTCACGCATATCATCCAATGAGAGTCTTCTCCCAGAATTGTGGGAGAAGCCTTAAGACTGCTCGGGCCCCTCGATCTCACACCCTATTCTTTACATCTACGCCACGGGAAATGGTATACAATATCACTCTCCCTGGCTGGGTCGATGAACCTGACGGACGAGGCACTTGGAATATCCTGTCCACGTGTATTTTGACAATTTTTCTTTGCTGTTGGACTTCCGTTTCTCCAAATGTATCACCAAAGTCTGATGGCGCTCTCAAACAATGCAGACGCAAGTTTGATCTTGCGTGTATGACGATCCTTGGGTCGGAATTTATCTTGATGCTCGCATTAGGCCAATGGTCGTCAGCGCGTAAATCTGTCAAGGTTCGTGAAATCGTTTATATAATATAGGTAACTATCCTCTGACTGCTCCTTTAGAAATTCAACGAGGCAGGATATACTGATTGGACCCTCAAACACGCATTCTTTGCCGACATGGGTGGATTTTTTGTTGAGTCGCCAGGGGACGATGAAGATTATCCCTCTTTTCCGATAGATGCAGAGCAGCTCTTCCAGTTGGTCCGATTGGAGCACGCCGACTTTCCGTCAATTACCGTTGAGGAAATTGAAGATAAAAGCAAATCCGATGGGTTATCTCGGTTAGTCCTACCCTCAGACTTGGAAGAAACTTGACTTATTCAGCAGATTGATTACTGCCGCACAGGCTCTCTGGTTCCTTATAAATTGCATATTCAGATGGGTCCAGGGCATGTTTGTCACTACGCTAGAACTCACAACACTTGCGTTCATACTCGTATCCCTTGTCACGTCTTTCTGCTGGTACCACAAGCCAATGGATGTTGGTAACCCAGTCACAATCAAGTTGAATCACTCAGTGGGTTATATCAGATCACAAAGTAATGCCCCCGAAAAATGGTATAAAACGCCACTTAACTATCTATCGCGTGATGAATGCTTTCTCAGTGTGATGTGGCAGTACTATACACAGATATTGCACTCTTTGCGAATTCCAATGTTCACGCGACCTACAAGGAGACCATACGATTACATACCAAGTCATGATTTTCTGAACGTTGACATGGTGTCCCAAATTATATGCGTCCCACCAATACTTCTATTTTCCTGTGTCTTCATTGTCGCATGGAATTTCGAGTTCCCATCTCCAACCGAGCGACTACTTTGGCGAATATCTAGTATTTCCATGCTTGTGTTTGGCAGCCTTGGTGGTGTATGCTCTATATATCTCCACTATGTTGTGTTCGGGAAGGAAAGGAAGCAAGCGAGAGAGAAAAGTATTCAATCTTCTAGTGTTCAACAGGAGATCCCGAAGCAAAGTTTCACATGTCGACTTGCCTCACGGTTGAGGAACATTGATCCTGAGAAAGATCCCGAGCTGGACGTCCCTATTCGCATTCTGATACCACTTTCCTGTTTCTGCATGATGTATGTTTTTGCACGGTTATTCATCCTTGTCGAGGATTTTATAGGATTAAGGCATCTGCCCAAAACTGCTTTCCAGACAGTCGAATGGGCGGACTATGTACCCTACTTGTAGAAACTGGGCTGGGGCTGTCAATTATACAAGGCGCTATAAGGGTATAGCAAAATAGACGGGTCACAGCTATGCAATAGAATTTCATTAAGAAGAACAGTAATTGTTAGTAAATTCTTGAATCTAGCGAGAATCAAGCCACCTATCATGAATTTTCTAGGATTTATTTTTTGAGGTACTTGCTAGGAAGTGTCGAAGGTTATACTATGCCCTAAACAGATAGGAACAACAAGAAAGTTGAACATCGAATGATTTCAAGCCCGGGGACTAATGGGCCCTTCAGACCCTGGACCTGTGGGTCAGCCCACGTGGTCGGGGCACCGCGGTACACACGCGCGTATTGTTTATCCGATCTTGCTTGGCTGCAAGGAATGGGATCTTGGGTATGAAGTGGAGACAAAAAGACAAAGGAGAGAAAAAGCGGTTCGTCATCTGGTACGCCGTAATCTCATCCTGATCGTCGTTTGGCATCCGAAATATGCTATATGCTCTGAAAACTCACCAAGTGTGATTTTCTCACTGACTCCAGGCTCTGATTCTCCGTTACCAAAAGTGTTCTAGCCTAAGGTTCGATTTCCTTTAGGAGATGTATACTTCGCATCGACAATTGCAGTACGGTAGGATCATGTCCAATCACTTACAATTGCCAGCCGCGCCGCGAAAGCGCTTGGTGAGTCCTGCTTACCTTGAAACTCCACCGCCTGAACGGCGTAAGTAGTGTGCTATTCGATTCATGCCATTTGGTTGCAGGTACTCCGTACGGAGCACAGATACCATAGAAACTTATTGACAATATCTGCAAGTCAACAACACATCCAAGAGATAGTAAGCCACTATGCGAGCTACTGATGGTATGAAAACGCCAAGTACTTCTCAAGTGAAATTATCCCTTAAAAATGACTTTTTGAGCATCATAATATAGTATTTCTGAAATAGGAAAAAGAACTCGGACGCCTTAAAATGGCCCCACAGTTATTCACCCACTAACTAGTCTCTCTTGGCTCCGAAGTTTTGCCCTCAAACCACAAAGGAACTTTGGTCGCGTCTCGGTCCGGTCCCTGTTCCTCCTTTTCCCTTCTTGGGAACCTACTCCTATTGAGTAATTGATGCCATTTCTAAATTACCAAGAAGCTCCCAAGGACATGTGAATTAAGAATCCTGTGGCTCCGGACGACCTTTCTGTAGTACCCCTTCATCTTCGTCCGCCCGGGCCTTCTGAACTAGCCAGATCTGAAGCACCGCCTTAGACTGTTGGCTATGCTCTACACATTGGCTTCAGAAAGTAAGCTGTCAAGCATCCGAGCACGGGGCAAGCACACGTTTTGGAAAATGCCATTGCTGGACGACAGCACTGAACGGTAATCAAAAGTATCTAAAGTTAACTAAAATTAACTTGTGGGTCTATAAATACACTCAGACTGGCGCTAAGTTAGTACCGCACTGGACAAAACAGCCGAGTGTAAGATTTCGGCTTTAAGAGCCTCACCTCATGAATAGCAGACTTGATATCAGGAGTTTCCAGTACAGTTTGAAGATTTTCATTCAACAAAGTGTCGAGCTGTCAATCAATGCTAGTTCTTAGACCGCAGAATGTCCTGAGAGGAACGACTCTTGTAAGTAAAACACTGCCCGAAGGACCAACGCCGATACGAGCCAACAATGTTAACCGAATACAATACAGGCTAAGCCCCTATTTTTCGATCTTGAGTCTAGTGGGAGGAACACTACCAATCACGAGCCATTTCGGGGTCCTGACCGTTCATCAGCCTTGCTCGAATTAATGAGGCCTGTCAGAATAAAATTAGCCGGGAATCCAACGAAAAAGCTGCTGATCCGAGCGTCTGAATAAGTATCCCGGCCTCGCATCTGGCGGCCCCTACCCCAGCTTGAAAAGCTTGAAGGCCCCATTTACCATCATAACTACCCACGATCATCATGTCTACGGGGGGCTATACTAATTGTGAGCCCGGAACATTTTATGGATTTAACGACAAGTCTAATAATGAGTTCTGGCCCGGCGAATCGATTAATCTGCAATGGGGCGCAATTGATAACGGCACTCAAAGCTTAAACGTCTCCCTCTTTCGTCCAGGGGGTACTCTATTGGATCAAATTGCAGGTATGTATATCAAGCAACGAAGACTTATGTTTGATAGCTGATTTATTTCAGTGGGCGCTACATTCTCCGCCGATAGCAGTCTTCATCAACTGGTTACCAATACCACGGCAAATTGCACCCTTGAGCAAGTCACATGGGGTATTCCATCTGACTTGAACGTATCAAATCCAGTGTATCAAATCGGGTTATTCGATGGAAACGCTAAGCTCGGCGATAATAACACTCCGCTAAACGGCTGGATTGCTTGGAGCCCTAATATCTACATCCGAGAGAAATCCGCAGCAACATCCGCCTCCAAGACAGCATCTGCTACGGGACTGGTTAGTGGGACCGGGACATCGGTAGCGGCGACCACAACACCTGCGACAACATCAGAGGCTGCATCGAGCGGCTCATCATCAAACTCAACGAGTATTGGTGTCGGCGTGGGTGTCGGTGTGGGAGGTGCGGCTCTTATCGCCGCAGGTGCTTTCTGGTTCCTCTGGCGTCGACGCAAGGCTAAACAATCTGGCGCTGGAGGCAATACCGAGGCTGGACTGGGGACCGAGAGCAAGCCCACAGAATTACCGGCCCAGTCCTCTGAGAGAGCAGAACTTCAAGGCACTGGTCCAACGACTGAGTTATCTAGTGACCAGACGGTGACCAAGCAAGCCGGATTCCATGAAATGCCTGGCTCTCAGGCCGCAGAATCTGCTGAAGGGGCAAAGGCCGCAGGATTCCACGATATGCCGGGTGCTCATGGGGAGGACGGTGACAATGTTACGAAGACAGACTCCACGGTACATGAGATGGCGGGGTAAAGGTGATTCAACTTGAAAATCTTGCTATATGTTTGCATTCTTAGCGCGTTACGGCCCAGGCCTTTTCCTGTATATACGTGGCCTCGATACCCTCCTTCGCAGTGTTTACCAACTCTTGTAATATAAAGCTTTAACGACAACCTGATTTCTTCTTCTTGGCAACCATGCATGATATCAATCACCATCTTCAATTATTCTCCAAGACAAACATACCCCCATGTGAGCAGGCTAATACTTTGATGTTAGAACTCAAATTTATCAGATTCCCACTCCGACAAAGCTATCAACAAAAACTTGATGTGGAATATTATATGCCAAGTAACTCGCTTGCCTGCTTCAATTTTACAAGATGTAGTCAAGATCAAGATTTCTATTGAGAGAAATCGATCTACTAGAGTCATCAGCATTTGCCTAGGAATCCCTTCGAATATGCAATAGCACTATCCAAAATCGACCTTCCATGAATAGCAAAGAAACCCCTATGATGCCACAAAGTATAACTCGCCACGAAGGCAGAACCCACAAGAGTCGAAATCCCAAGAAACCCAACAGCATACATATCCAGATTCAGAACTTTGTAGAGCGGCATCCTCGAATCGGCCGTCTGTAAATGCATGGGCCGTAGCACGGTACCATTTTTCCCGAAGCGCAACTCATTATCATAAACAAGCTCCTCCACAAGATCGGCTGCATAATATTTCCGCCTCGCCGCCACATGTGCAATACGCTGTAACCGAAGAACATTGCGCTGGTAATGACCTTCCTCACCAGACACGAGAATCTGCTTAGCTTTCGTGTATAGTTCATCCGTAGTGAAGTCAAGTTTGCTTAGTGATTCGCCCACGCCACCCGCGACAAGACGAGTCGTATTTTCGATTTGGTCGGAGAAGATCCCCATAGAGAGAACTGGTTTCCCGTGGAATAAAGCTTCATTCGCGCTTGAGCCGCCGCCATGCGTGAAATAGAGTTTTGTTGAGGGGTGGTCTAAGATGGCTCGCTGGGGAGCGAAGAGGGAGAAAAGCCACGCCGGATGGCCCCCTTCTAGCATTTCGCCAAGTGTGATTTGCTTTTCACCGTTGTTGTCTTTAAATTGGAAACTGACGGTCTGGTCGAGATCTGCTCTGTTTGTCTTTGCCATCGCCCAGATTACGCCATCAATAAGGCCCTCGTCGATTAATTTGGATACTCCATTTATGATCGAGACAGCATGCTCATGGGGCAGGATAATGTGCGTGCCAAGTGCGATATAAAGAACAGAGTTATGAGTCTCCAAAAACGCGCTGAATTCTGAGTCGAGAGGAGCCCAGGTAGGGCTCAAAAGTGGACCAATCGGGGCACAAGTGGGTGGTAGATCTCGTGGAATCTCAAGCCCATTGAACGAATTCACGAAAATGAGATAATCGGGTTTCTTTGGGCGATGTGGAGCATAGTGCACGCCGTGAGCGTCTCTCATTTTCTGATATGCGCCCAGAAGTCTCCTAATTTCTAATAAATCCGGCAGAATCACCAGCTCATTCCTGAGTCGGAGGAGCAAGGATGCATTTTCAGAGGTCATTGTCCCAGGTAGTCGCAACATCGGATGACCGGGGATATAAGAACATGGCAATTGGAGTAGAGGCCAAGTAGGCGAGACGACAGCGATTGGCAAATTATATTCGACGTGTATATCATTAGCAGCCTCTACGAAGAAATCTGCAATAATAGCACTTGGCCTCGTCTCGGGATCATCCATTATCCTTTTCAGACCGTGGTATGTTTGAGGCCAGAAAGCGTCCCACATGGCTTTGGAGCGCAGGACGGGGGCCACGCCCTTCGAGATGTCCCATCCTTGCATGCGACGATAGTGACCATCTAGCTGCTCGGCTGTTGGACCAGGGCCTAGTAAATGAACAAAAGTGACAAAGTTGTATTCGTCGGGTTTTACCCAGTTCTCTTGGCCATCTAATGTGGCGAACTCGATCGTGTGTCCACGTTCTGCGAGCACTCGACCCAGCTCTAAGATTGGGGCTGTGAGCAGAATGGTGAGTCTCGTCTCTTTTGGTTAATTGGGAATGAACAATTTACCGGCATGGGTAAAGCCTCCTGTTGTGGCGACTAGTAATATTTTGCGCGGCGGTGCTACTGATCCTGAATGATCGCTCATTTTTGAGTTAACAGTCGGAAAATATGGAAATCAAATCAAATGCGATCGTAAAATATGAGAAATATATAGGTTTGTATGTGTCCAGACTTGGATGCGAGAGGGTAGCTAACGGCGACGAAGGTTATAAAATACAGATGGCATGATATTATCGTTCAGGCGCCCAGGAAATCACTATCCCCCTTATTTTTGCTATGCACCATCAAATCAGCGTACATCAATGGATCCACATATGGACTGATCGGGATAAACGCCAGGCGCGACATTCGCGACCGGTAACCCGAACGCCGTTACGAAGTCCGAACGCCGATCTACAATATACAGGAAATACTCAAAGCTACGGACTTAGGGCATTATGTACCAATTACGAAAATAGACAATAGTTATCGTCAACGTGAAAATTTTATTAATAGCATAACTTCATACTCATGTCCATGATATGATAGCTGATACCCCCCAGCTTCGATTTTTTTGAGCTGTCGAATTTACGCAGCGACATCCTCAATTCGCTCGCTCTTGATGGCACCTTTCTCGGTATCGTTTGCGTCAAGAATCTCAGACTGGAAGGGCATCTCTCGAGCGACCTGGACCGTGTGGAAGATAGATTTCGAGGTAACAAAAATCTCCTCAATCTCTTCCAGTGTCCGGCCCTTAGTCTCAGGGCAGAGGAAGTAGAACACAAGGAGAGCGAACGCACTAATGCATGCATACACAATATAGTATCTCCAGCTAATAGTTGCGAAACCAGTGGGAGAAACCTCAGCCAGAACGAAACTGAAGATCCAGTTCGCAGCAGCAGACATGGCAGTGACTTTGGCACGGATTCTCAGCGGCGCGATCTCAGCTGCGTACATGAAAGGCACTAAGAAGAGACCGATCGGGAAACAGAAGAGCGCCAGGAAGTAGAAGAATAGCGACGCACTGGCTGCTCCGTGGTTGGTCAGGTCGCTGGAGAGACCAGCGAGACAGGCCTGGGCGATTGTCATACCGGTGGCGGCGCCGACAAGCAAGGGGCGACGACCGAATCGATCAATCAAGAGTACAGCAAGTCCGGCAGCCAATACTTGCCAGATTTGCAAACATCCGGAGATGATCCGGGCGATGGTGCCTGAGTAGTGGAGATCCGACTCGAGGATCGAGTCACTGTAGAATGTGATGATGTTGACGCCGGTCATTTGCGCGAGAATGTTGACTCCAACAGCAAGGAGGGTCCTGTGGATATTGACCCGAGCAAAGGGGTTGGTCGAGAGGTCCGCTGCATCTGCATTGCCTTGGCCATCCAGAGACTGGTGAATAATCTCCAGTTCCTGAGCAACGTGCTCCGAGTCAACGGAAACGTCCTCGAGTCTGGCCAGAGTGTTTGCAGACTCCTCTTCCCGACCAACCTTTGCCAGCCAACGGGGTGACTCTGGCAAGAATAGAATGGTGGAGACGACGACAATCGCGAAGACTGCCTGGAAAGCGATAGGAAAGCGCCAGCTGGCCTCGTTGTTGCCAGCATAGTACATGCCGAATTCGACCCAGGTCGCCAACGCCACGCCGCCAATGGCGAAGAAACCCTGGAGTAACACCATGCGACCCCGGGATTCAGCGCTCGAAGCTTCCGAGACATACATTGGGACTGTCGCTGTGAAACCACCAACGCCCAGACCGGTGATGACACGTCCCGCGATAAGCTGGCCCAGCGAGAAGGGAGTGGCCTGGATAATCACGCCGATGATGGCGATGCATCCTGCGTAGAAGATGGTCCTCCGCCGACCAAGCTTGTCACCGAGAATACCACATGAGAGCGCACCTAGAGCACAGCCGATCTAGAACATGGTTAGCCTTTATTCCAAAGTCGCCAAGTCACTAGACTCACCTCGTAAATTGCGACCGTGGTTCCTTGAATAGTTGAGTTGTGGGATTTCTGGGCACCCTTTGTGTTCAGAGTATCGATCTGGGGAAAGACACGGATGAAGGAGGGTAGAGTAAGGAGGCCATTGGCGACTGCCTGATCGTAGCCCTGCAGAATGAAGCCAATCGCTCCGATGATACTTATGACGCGGCTAAGCTTCTTACCACGAAGCTTGGCGAGTCCCATGTTTCTTGGCGTGCAGGCTAAGCTTTGATGAGCGACTTATATAGATCTGGGAGCTACCAGCGTTGCACGGCTTGAAAGCACTTCGACAGAGGAAAAAAAAAAACCTACGGCAGACTCGAGGGTACAGCAGATTTTAACACCTCCTCGTCAGTGTAGCGCGGGGAGACCCCGGGGGCCCCGGACTGGGGAAATTCGGAGGTTGACCGAATAAAAGTCGCCTGGTTCTGGTGGAGTCAAAGATGGGGTGGGAAAGGATACGCTAGGCGTAGCTCGCCAATCATCCGGACCATATTCGAAGTTACCACGCAATTAGACTACTCTGTCAGGAAGTTTGATCCAACGAAAAGTCTTCATATCCCGAAGACTGCCCCTGGACGTGGGGCGCCCCAAGGACATGGAGTCTCCATGTCTCTAGCCCGGGCGATCTAGACGGAGTAAACCGACACATCTCCGCGAGACGACTGGCACATATCCAAGAAGCTTACGGAGTGCACGCTTCCACCTACGTCAGTGCAGCAGATGAACTGACTCCTCCAAGGCAAGAGCGGTCTTTGTCCTCCCTGCTCGTGCTCTCCTACGCTTACTGGTTAGTGCTTGTGGCTCCCCGCTTTCTACTCCACAGTCTACTTGACCATCTCCGGTGAGGGGGTCAATGTGCCGGTGGAGCAGAGTCTCGGCTTGATCTTGGGTTCGGTTGGCGCCTGTTATTTGCCGAAACCTTCGAACGGATGAAATCGTGCAACTTCGACTTCGGCCCGAGACCATCATACATACATGTCAAGTCGTGCTTGGGGCTGTGAATTTGTGCTTTGTGAATTTGTGCTTGGGTCATTTGGGCTAATATGGCATCTTGCTACTCTCAAAATATCGACCCCTGACCAGACCCCGCGTTTCTGGCCCACGTTAGTAGAGTTTGGAGCCTTTATATGACGAGTAAAGCCGGTATCGGACATTGGCACTATTAAGAATCCTGTCAGAAGTGGCGGTTGCGGAAGTTCTTCCAAAAGACTCGGGGGAAAGTCGATTTGACTTTTAGCCCCTCTGTCCACGACGCTCAATTAACTTCACGCTTAATCGAGATTTAATTAGAAAGCTACCGCACGGTCCAGAACACTCACGCAATAATCTCTCATATTGGCCAATGGTCAATTCCTGTCCAGTAGGAGGGCAACTGATTCGAGGCAATTATCATGGGTTATGATCCCAGGTCCAGGTCGGCCGCCCCTGCGCTCTCAGATGATATCCTCGGACTGATTGACATTGACATCCGCTCCTCTTTCCCCAGGGATTGTCGAATTGAGTGAGCCTTTATATAATGCACTTCTCAAAAATCTAAAAATCAATATGCGGTGATAGAAGAATGTTCTGGGTGATCCAGCATCACACCTAGTTAGCGCACTCGCCGGATATCTTCTTGATCTGGAAGGTCACAGGCTCTGGCTAAATCTTCAATTTCCATCTTCCCGGTAGGTTTGTAAGAATTAGGACATGGAGCAATCTGGTTCACCGTATAAATCGCCGAGTTTAGCGACTAATTGGTCCAAAAGGCTGATCTGATCCTCGTGCTCAGGGTATATTTGTTGAATCTCCTCGTGGTCTTTTTGGGCTCCGGTCAGGAACACGTATAAGGAATTCAAGCGCCTCGAAGGTCATATAACTAATAATGGTAGTGGCGTGTTCATTAAAGCTATCTTTCAAGTCAAATCCAAAGGTTGAAGGGGGAAACTTGTGAAACTTGAATGAATCCTCACGATAGAATTGTTGCGTGTAGCATGTTACAGCAAGACAACCGTTTGGAGAACAAGGACATGTGCAATCATCGCGACAGTGATCTTCGAAAATTAGGCGGATACACTCCAGGTCACATCCACTGGATATGGTATGATCGGCGCAGCGAGACCTGGATTGTTGAAAGCCAATGTTCTTGGCTAGATGATGCACTGCAAGAGAGTCTTCCCACCCCCTGTAGATGTTTGCACCCCTCCGGACCAACCAATTTGCAAAAATTGGTGACTGGCAATCTGCATCGCTTTATTCAAATATTTTATCAAATAATTCAAGGCCAGGCTTGCTCTTTCTGTGAGAAGGCACTGTGTTGTAGTCTCCAGCATTTATTATCGCAGAAGTGATGCTTAAGATTTCGATTGGTATTTGGCTTCCATCTTGCAAGAAATATCGGGCTCGAGGATTGGCAGCTAGTGACTGATCTAACCAATCTAGCAGCATTTTCCGCTAATTATTGGGTTGGCTAGCCAGCACATTTTGAGAAAGAGTCTAGTAAACATCTCATGAGCGGCTTGTACACAAACCTTGTCTCCAGGATCATATTCACAGCCTATGAAGGACACGAGATGCTAATTTAATTGTAATGACAGACCCATATCTTAAGCAAATCAGTTTATCAGTGTATAGCATTATGGTGAACACCGTAGGTGAGGGCACTCACATGTCCATCACGGTCCACATTGGTGAGAGGAGCCTTGCCTTCTTCGAACAGTCGAGTGAGTTGTCTATAAATCTGTTTTATTATTTTTGCGGACACTTGTAGCCCTCTTTCATAGCACATCAATTATCCCTCGTCTACTATTAGACATGCAATCGACTTTTCGAGCACTGAACCGAATGTCAAACTAGGTCTGATTTCGAAGACCCATTTCCTGCCATAATTTTTGCCTATACCAGCACATAGAACTGCATCAACTTGTTACACTCGGAGTATCGCATCTGAAGGTTCTTAGCTTGCTTTGAAACGGAATGCGAACAGTTGGACTAGCAGAGGGGCTGTGTGCGATGGGGGAATAGTTTCTTGTGTCTTCGAATTTGGGGTCGTTCTTGGTTTTGAATCCATGTATTATCCATGAATAGGTTCACTGGGCTATCACGCCGTAGTGCGTAGAGCGCTCGATTCATGGACTGCGTATGAATGAATGAAAGTCCGAGGATCTCCCGATGTATCCGTGGATAGAAACTTCATTATTCGCCATTTGGGTCGTAAATTTTAGAACTTATGCTATAAAGTGTCTTCGGCCACAAAAGGTGCGTTTCTGTGTACGGATAAAATAAAACATCTGAGGAGCGGGAATCCTTCAAATCTCGTCTCGGCCGTTCGCAGACTCCGCTTACCACCGACCATGCAGATCCAAACCCCGCAGCCGAAGAAATCTCCGGTGACTTTGAATACCTGGTTTTGAATCATTCTGGCAGATTTCCGTATATTCCACAGCCTGAAGTCAGTCAGTATCGTGGTTCCAATCACATGTATAGCCATAAGAGCAACCTACGCACTTCTGTTTTGATGCCTATATATAATAATCCCAACGATTGCATTTCAATAGTTTGCCTGTTTGGTCTATAGGCTCATGCTTAGTATAGACTGCTAAGTTATGTTCATTATAATGAAGGATGCTGCAGTACTTTTGACTTCGGTTTAAAACGTCCGTCGGAAGTTCGGGGAAGCCGGCGGCGGGGCGATGCCCAAGTGCGTTATTAGGTTGCCTTTACATATAAATGGGAAGCCTCATTACTCCTCAAATATATCATGATATTTTCTCCTCGTGGTCAAAATGACGATCTCCGTAATCAATACTCTCGCCTCTGTTGGACTCAAGGGCTCGTTTTTCGAAGGGGACACCTCCCACAATGCGGATCTAAACTATCCTATAGTGATTGCAGGCACAATCCTGGGTATTTTCCTTTTCGTAAGCTCCCCCGTCTAAAGTTTCCATGTTTTCTTCTTAATGCTCATCTTAAAATGCTAGCGCCTGATTATACACAGACTCACTCATCCCTTGGCCAAGTTGCCAGGTCCTGAGGTCTCGAACTGGACAGATATCGTCTACATTTATCACTACTTCAAGGGGGACATCGCTTACTATGTACAAAGCCTCCACGAAAAATATGGTAAGTATCCGTCCTCCCCTGTGATATGACTTCTAATGTGCATGAGGCAGGTCCTATTGTCCGTATTAAAACGACAGAAGTGGACATATGTGACTCAAAAGCTGTCAAGGACATCCACAGTACTCAGGCTAAGTTCTACAAGTCGGGATTCTATTCGGCTCTTCTAAGTAAGGCTCCTCAGACCATGTTCTCAACGAGGGACCCCAAGTTCCATGGTCAACGCCGCCGTTTATTGGCCACTGCCATGTCGGATTCCGCACTTACCAAGCTCGAGGATCAAATCGCCCAGCTAGTATCGTTAGCTGTCCAGCGCATAGGCGAGGAGATGAAGACTCGTAAAGCGGCTGACGTGATGAAGTGGTGGTTATTCATGACAACAGATGTTATTGGTGAACTAACTTTCGGAGAATCATTCCGAATGCTTGAGAGGGGCCAGGTATGAAAGCTTTCCAGTTTTACAAATCATGAATATCTAATTGTCTACCAGCAAAACCAATATATCAAAGATCTTGAAAGTCTTGCCGGGGGAGTGCCTATGCGAGTAACTTTTCCAAATATTCTTCCCTGGGTTGCGACTTTACTCCCATTGCCAATTTTCACGAGAGTGCTGCAAATCGTCAAACGTATGAGCGTATATTCGACACAATCGCTAGCCCGCTATACAAGAATGCTACAAGAAGATGCCAATCCAAAACAGACGTTATTCACCAAATTATACGAAAAAGGCGATCTCAGTTTCGAGCAAATTCGCCAAGAAGGCCAGGCTTATATTGTAGCTGGAAGCGACACAACTAGCAATACTCTGACTTATCTTGTGTACGCCGTCTGCGCTCATCCAGAAGTTCGAGATAGGCTTGCAGCCGAACTTGCAGCTTTGCCGGACTCATATTCGGACAAGGATTTAAGAAAATTGGACTACTTGAACCAAGTGATTAGTGAAACTCTGCGTCTCTGGGCAGCTGCGCCGGCAGGTCTTCCTCGTGAAGTGCCCGCAGAGGGATATCAGTTTAAGAATTATTTTCTTCCGCCGAAGACCGTCGTTGCCACCCAGGCATACAGCCTCCACCGGGACTCGGCGACTTTCCCTGATCCTGAACGGTAAGAATTTCAATAAAATACCTCGATGTCTCTATTGACACCCGTCGCAGTTTCCAGCCTGAACGATGGGAGAACCCCACGAAAGAGATGAAGGACATGTTTCTTCCTTTTGGGGGTGGCTCGCGTGGTAAGTAACAGTTCAGTTTTACCATGTCCTTCTGAGTAGACTGCTCACCAGCTCCATTTTAGTGTGCATTGGAATTCACTTGGCTCGGATGGAGCTTCGATTAGCGACTGCTATGTTCTTCCGCAGTTTCCCCAAGGCTCGGGTATCTTCTCGAGAGGGAATGAATGCGGACGATATGATCATGAAAGTTTACTTCCTAATGAACCCCAAGGGCAAAAGGTGCTTGATAGAAGCATAGTCAGAACATGGAGAGCGGTTTCAGGGTCTATTGATATCGCTCACGGTCTGAAATTGGAAAAAGAACATATGACCCTGGAAGGCCGAAATATTTTATTGGTAGATAGTAGTGAGGAAGGAAACTCCCGATTCTAAGCTGGGTTACATGAGGTCCCTCTACCTTGGCGCGATCCCAAGGGTCTTGGTAGATCTTTTCATTTGTCTTCGAACGTAGAAGTACCTTGCCTACCGATTCTTGTGGATTTATCCCATCAACTCACTGCGTGATTCTATTTTACTCTCCACCTGAGCTCGAACATGGGGAATGACAATGTGTCACAAGTCCCAAAGCCCCTCGACTATGATTTCACAGAATGGCGTGTTAGTAGCCAAAAAGCCGCAGATCTGTACAGATCTGATGCCAATCTTTGGACGAAAGAAGATCTCAAAAATATAGAACAACAATTAAACCAATCCTATTCGATGAAGCGATTTTCAGTCCGTCGA
>KZ118959.1:417331-428023 GCA_002153405.1 Mycosphaerella populi pn0402 | reverse complement strand
CAAGTACAGAATCCTATCTGGTATGGATGTGTGCATGATGTTCTGGCCTAGTTACAGCCAGCAATCTAAGTTATTTTTAGGAAACCCCATGTGGAATTCCAAGATTATTGACAACTTGTTCAAGCACTTCCAAACGGCCCAACCGAAGCCTATCTATGCTATTATATCGTGGATTGGACCAATCGAACTAAGCAAGACTTTCGAGCGCTTTTAGCACAGCCTTTACCTATAATTTACCCCTCCTATCAGGATAAAGGCACTATGTAGCAAAATAGCAAGAGCTGCGAACACATTATATCCTTGGTCAGAGATCTCGTCGGAGGGGCGACCGTGAAGAAGGTTCTTTGCTTTGGACTCGGTGACTTTTGCCGCTACATGAGTCAGTTCAATCTCATGTATCCTCAAATATAATCTAACCAGTGGACTCCACAGAAAACCACTGGCAGATGCTGAATCTCCTAGAACAATTGAGATATGGGGTGGTTACGATGTCCACGGTCTTCCAACCCATTTGGACGATTCTGGAATTTGCTCTGCATTAAAAGGATTGCATTTGTATCGCAGACGCGAGTAACCTCTGGGTTCGCAGGGAGCCCGAATTTGCAGGAACTGGGCAGTTTGTTTGGTGGTCGGTGGTTGATAATCCGAATAAAATGGAGACTGTCAACATAGTATATTTTCACTCACTGTTTTTATTTCAGTAATAGCTTGAACTAATATAGGTAGGAAAAATTCTTGTACTCTTGACTATGGTTCTAACTATACCCCAACCCAACGGTTGGTATTATTTTTTGACGTCTTCTCGACAAGAGCTCTCGCCAATCATCCCCCTCCTGGCTAGCTATAATAACATCAATCTCCCTGAGAATCTCATCACTAATATCCTTCCATTCATTATTCTCAGTCTCCTGTTCATGAGCCAGCAATGCCGTAATATCAAACCGATGACCCGCCCATTTCCCACGAGCCACATCCTTATCCTTCCCAAAAAATACTCCCTGATTCGACCAACAAATCCTCGAGATCAAAATCTCCGCGAACCCCAAAACCTCAATATTAGGCCCATGCACAAACTCCTCTTTCAGCGCAATAACCTCGCCACGCACATACTCTTTCGTAGTAAGATTCCGCAGAATCCACGACCAGTCTCGCGGATAGAACTCCAAGATCTCCGGCCTAAGCCCCATGACGATTTCCGCATGATCTGCCTCCGACATAGGATGCGAGTCCTCGTACTCCTGGAACCATTTCTGCAGTTCTTCTGAGAGCAGAGGCCCTCCAATCGTCTTCCATGTGTTCCGAATCGAAAAATTGTTCAGGTCGTACACCCGGTTAAGATCTTCCAATTGGGCTCTCTCGCTTGCGTTGAGAATTTCGTTCGGGAAGTCGTGTGGTTTGCTTTGATCGCTCACGCACAGGATACGCTCCCCAGCCCAGGGCGCGAGGGATCTCATGATAAAGTCCTCGATGTGCCGCAGGCCGACAGCCCAAAAATATCGATTGGTGAGACTCAGTCGTAAGACATCTTTGGCTGAGTCTATATGGCTGAATATTTTATGGTGGATGTTCGATGGGAGGAAGTATAGAGTCTTGAGAGTGGTATTGTCGCCTGGAGAGAGCACTTCGTTTGAGTCGTGATTCTCCACGCGAGTGACTTTGATCGATGATTTTTGATCGCTAAAAAGGTTAGCAATGATTTTTTTATCCGCACTTGTTTTCGAACCTGTGTCTACGGAGTGGACGGGCCAGTAAAGGGACTATGCCTGCACCACTGCCGGATAATAGGGCTTCATGGAGGGTACCGAGGGAACCTGTTGTCTCTTTGCGCTCGGGCGCAATGATGCGCCAGAATTGACTCATTTTGTTGATTAAAGAGTCCGTTTTGCTCTCTTACTGATCGATAAAAAAAACTTTTACGAGGCTTGTTGAGCGTTATGTTATTCAACGTCAGTAGTACGTAGGGTGTTATTATTGGCGACCACAGATGCATACCCATGGATCAGAGCTACAGCCACGAGTTTGGGCATGAGAAATGTAGAATCAAAATACTTCTTGCTTGAATCTAAATACAACTCTTGGTCGTAAAGGGTCTCCCGGTATCAACGTCCGAGATCGACTTGTTGCGTTATGTGCAGTCCATGTCTTAAGTACATAAGATTCGTATGAAGGTGCCGTGGTTCGTCGCGTCCTTTCTGGGGCGTTCTTTGCGGGGTCAGGATCGAGATATCTTATGAGATTTGCTGGTAAATGCATTCTCGGCGTTCCGCTGCTTGGGTTTGATGAAGAATGATAATCGTCTGTCACGTCGCCAGGTGCATGCTTAGGCGCATATTATGTGTAATATTCACTCAAGTGAAGAAATTCAAGGCGTCAATTTGATCACGCAATCTTAGTTCGCTTCGGGGCAGGGCCAGCGCCAGGACGAGAGCGCTTGCGCTCCATAGCTTCCATCTCCGCCTTCATGATCCGCTCCTGCTCTGTCATCTTCTTCTGAGGAGCCATGACAGGGCCTTTCTTTCCAGCCAGTGGGTTCTTCTTTGCAGCCGCAGAGAACACATTCTTAGGTTTTTGAGCACCAAACGACATGGTAATCTTAGCAGGGGCCTGGGGGGGCGCGGAGTCCGGCGCCGAGTCATCCTTCGGCTCCTCAGGCTTTGTCGCCTCTGTTGGTGTATCCTCCTTTGGTTTTGGGCCAAGTCCAAGCTTCAGCGTCATCTTTTCTCCGTCTTCTTGCAATAGCTTCTCCTCCTCGGGTACGTCCTCTTTATTATCTTTGAGCGCATTGGCCTGGGCTTGTGCTTTCTTGACTTGATCTTCGATCGCGCGCTGTTCACGTTCTTCGTCTCCCTTATCCTGGCGTTCTTTTTTAGCGATAGCTTCTCGTTTGCGAAGGGTTTCCGGGCTGTTATCGACCCATGCGACGAATATTCCCTTTTCGGTTTCGTTAACATGGCAGATTCCTTCCTTGCCGAGGTGCGAGGCGAATTGCGTTAAACTCTAGAGCTCGGGTTAGTAGGCTCCTTTGCGCGACCTAGCGGGCAATTCCATACCTTCCATTGGGTGGCGTTCATGTGGATATGCGTCTTATCGGCGATAACTTGTTGCTGTTAGCTGGGGTATTCCAGAACGAAGAGGATGTAACTGACCTTGCTGATAAAAGTGATTAATGTTGACCTCCTTTGTCCCGTGGGTTGTTCGCAATAACTCCAGGAAATTCTTCTTAAATTCGTCGGAAAATTGCTTGATATGGCGGTTGGCATCCTCTCCTATAATCAGCCTAATACAACGTCAGTTTCCAGGTGTTTGTTAAGAAGCAGGGGTACGAACATTTGCCGGACGTGAGACTCGGATGTAATATGACATTTGAAGCCATTTGCATCGCGCATCTATCGACGTTCGTCAGAAGTGAGTATGGGAAATGGGCGGATAAAGCGAACCTGTCTTTCACTAGACGGTGTTAGAATTAGATCAATACCTTCAGTTAAAGGCAAAAGACTTACCAAGCCTGGCAGTACCATCGCAAACGACCTAAACCCTTGGCTTTGATCTTGTTGCCGATGGCTTTGGTGCTTCCAGCCTCCGCGCGGGGCATGTTTGTGGTCTTCGCGTTGAGTTTTCTAGTGCAGAAATACAGTTGTGGTCCAGGGGGGGGAATCGCACAACGTGGGACAGGTGAGAGAGCAAGCTGGAAGTTTGGAGAGGTTGGTTCAGTGATGTTCAACTGATAGCGATCGCGAAGGCCGCGATTGTGGCGATAGTGAATCACGTGGCCTTGATTACGGATGGTATTTATCCGGGAGAACGGTGTCTGTTCATTGGTTAATTAGAGAATATTACTGTAACGTAATTGTATATAGTACGCGGTTAGCCTCTTTTGGCTGAACTTTGTAACTTTGATAATACACCCTCTCTGCAAGTGACTCATGCCCTTCATTGACATTGTCTAAGGAATTTTCACTGAACCAGAATAAAGTACAAAGACATGAAAGAAAATTGAAACCGCAAATCATAGCCATTCCCCCTTCGCCGGATGAGATCTCGAAAAGCACCTTAAGAAGCAATGCGACATCGCGCTGAGTCGTAGAATTATCATTTACCATAAGCCTTAGACGATGTACTCGTGGATGGCCGACGGTCCGCTCTCGTTGTACTCGACGCGGCTCATGTAGCCCTTGCTCAGACCCTGGTCGACTACGAAGAAGACCTTAGCTCCCATTTGAGCGCCGAGGAAGCCACCCTCTTCGGACCCATGGCTGGCAGTGGCACTCGAGGGGCCGATAGTCGACCCAGGGGCATTGCTGTTGCCCTGGTCCTTGAAGTCTGAGTAGTACTCAGGAAGCCTCAATGTCTTCACTGAAGTAGGTGTCTGGGAGTGGCCGGATGAGCGATGGTGTGACATTCCAGTAGGATCCATTGAAGGAGTGCCTGGAGGTAGCCCAGCCATGGCGGGGTTGTTGTGAGTCGCAGCCACCAAGAGAGGATTGACACCATGCGCAGCTGGGTGATACATAGGGCCTGGCTGGGCCATGGAAGCTGGGGTGTTGGTACCGCCGGTAGGCAGAGGTGTGGTGAAGTTAGAGGGAATTTCAGAGGTGAAGATCGTAGCGGATGGGGAGATGACGAATTTTTGAGTGATTACACCAAGAAGGGCCTGAGTGAATCCTAAATGTTATATTAGCATTAAGCTTTGAACATGCCTGGTGACTTTTGGTATCCTACCTTTGACCTTACTACCGCAGCCAACAACGATAAGAGAATCCCAGAGTTCGCTGCGCTTAGTAGCATCGGCGACGGAAAGAATAGTGTGGTATATTTGCATGGCAATGTCTTCTAAAAGACCCTCGGTGAGGCGATCAGTGACTCCTTGTCGAGCTGTAGCCAGAAGAAAACGCTCCACACCGACTTCAATTTCTCGAGAATGACGGATGTAGCGTTGAGCTCCAACTGAACCTCCATCTGGCTCCATGCGAACAAACTCTTCGAATTGGTAGCTAGCCTTTTCTTTCTTGGCGTTGGGAAGACGAGGCTGTTTTGGATCAATACCAGCCTTCTTGTTATTTGCTTTTTCTTTTTCCATGTTGGCCAAGTACTCAGTAGTGTTTCCACTAACAATGGCTGCAACATCCAAAACGCCCTCTTCTTCTTCACTGTTTTCAGGACCAGTTTGTGTACCAGCTCCTGGGCCACGAGGCACAGTAGCATCAGCCGCATCACCTCCGCCAGTCGAGGCCGCGACAGCTGGGTTGGCATCTTGACGAGCGGTCGCTGCAGCACCGGGCACGACTGTGCCAGGAGGCAAAATCTCAGAAATATTACTCCTTTTGAGCTGCTCGCACATCTCACGAGAGAATCCCTTGGGCCCAAGGAGCTCGATCAGGCGATCGGTCATGGCGTCACCACCGCAACCCTCCAATGCAATGCCTCGACCATGTTCATTGACCTGGTAATCTGTGACTGCAGTCACATCCACTTTGCCCTTGCCGACATCGATGACGGTCGCAGTTTGTACTCCATAGCCGTAGCAGGCAGCCAAAGCTGAGTCCATCAAGCTGAAGCCGGGGACCTTGAACTTTTCAAATACAAATTGAGTGATAGTTTCGCGATCGCGTGCTGTCCAGACGGGTTGTGACACCATCAGAATCGGAGTGTGGAATGGAGGGCTCAACGAGTTGTATATGTGAGTCAAAAGAGCGAAAAAGCAGGGCCAATCGACAATGCGACCGTTTTGGATAGGATACACTGCTCCCTCCTCTGAAGTTACATCCTCTTCGTAGAAAATCTCCTGGACAGGAGCAGCAGACTCCTCAGCCTTTTCTGCGTCATTCGTTCCGTTCCCATCCTCGGTCTTTTCAACAGAACCCCCATTCGTGGCACCGTCGTGGGTAGCGGGTGTCGCAGCGTCCTTCATGTCCACATCCTCTTTCGGCTTGGGCGCGTTTGTGCCATTGCCATTCTGTACGGTGTGTCGATGTTCGCGGACTTTGTATGGTTCGAATTCGCCCTTTTTCTCCGCGGGGAACATGCGCGTTGGATAGCGATTACGCGCCGGAGTGAACGACTCTGGAAGGCCGAGCTGCGCCAGGGTCACTTGCGAACCTGGCGCGATGAGCTGGAATTAGGCAGTCAGCATTGGACATGGATGGGGGAAGAATGAGAGATGCTGCATACCAGAATATGCTCATCCTTGAATGGCGGCATCGTGGAGAGCTTGCGAACGGTATACACGGGAGGACTTAAGACCCTCTGTACCTGCTTGGGCTTGGGCTTTCGCGGCTGGGACTTGCGAGCGTGGTTGCCCATTGCGGACTAGTGTTGGCAAGACTTGGCACTTAGTCAGGTGGCTGTGTGTGGCGCGGGCGGCTCGAGCTACGGCGGACGCAGTACTCGGGGAAGCAGACGTAGAGCAAGGCGACATTTCTACCTGACCTTCTTTTTTGGGATTGAAAAGACTATGCTGAGATAAAGTAAAATTGCCATGCGAAATGTACTGCCATGCACTTTCATTCTCAAAGCATGCTGCCTATCCACGAGCAGATCTCTCGTCAGTGACCTCGGGATCAATATATATAGCTCTAGATCACGGAGAACCTTTGGTCTAGCATACAGGCGATAGCCAGCCCTACTTAGGTACCTAGCTAGAGACCTGCCCATATTACTACCCACCCATTTTTACTTTGCTATTGAGCGACATTCATGGTGAATACTGTCCAGTTTCACTTTTGCTGCACATTGCATTCACTCCATACGAGCCTAAAATGAAAATACCTAGAGAAATAAAGTTTTGGCTCAGAAGGCATACCATGCCATGGTGTGCAATTAAAAATACGGCCACCCAATTGACTAAAAAATCACGAAACATAACTCCAACTTTCACCTCCCGTAGAAACCATTACTTAAAACGCCCGGCGTCCATTTTCCTCTATGTCCAGCATAGTCTCCCCGGAATCCCGTTTATTCTGGGCCTGCATTGTACTTCTCTGTGGCAGATCGGAAAAGCTCCTGCTGTTGTCGCAGAAGCTCTTCTTCTGAAAGTCCGCTGGCTTCCATTTTACTCTGCTTCTTTTCACGCGACTGTATTCAACCGCATTAGTCTCATCTTCCAAGGCAGCGGGACAGAGCTACTTTCGACCCACCTTTAACTGCTCGCGGTGCTCGTCTGCCACTGCCAGTACATCTGGGATATAGTCGCCAAACCCGAGCTCTCGAAGCGCCTTCTCAACGTGTTCACATGCAATGGTCTTCTTGGCTTCCTTTTCGCTGATATCGTTGGCTTCGGACGATATAAGAGTGATGAACTCCACGCAGCACTCCATCAGCAAATCGCGCGCATCTTTGGAGAATATTTGACCAGAGGATGGGGGCAGGATCTCAGTGATGATCTTTTGGACCGTCGCTATAGAATCTAAGTTAGCGGGTGCGATTTACGCGTTCCTCCGGCTGGACGAGGGGAGCAGCAGCGGGAGGCTGAATGAGTGGGTCACAAAACGACGAAAACGATAACATCGAGTCGCAAACCGGATACGAAGAGTGAACGAGGAATCATGGAAGCTAAGTTATTCAGGAATACATAGCGTGCGTACCTTTGGGAAGCGACAAATCATCGTTGGCTAGCGGGGGAGACAAGTTAGCGATACGCGGGCAAATCAAGATCGGAGGAAAGGAAAGAGCATACAGTTGAATTCTCGGTCAGACATGGTGGGATACTGGTAAGGCTGTGAGACCAAGAAGCCGCAGGCCGTGGCAACCTAAAGATTGGTCGGAGATCGGGCGTTGACACGGGGCCTTGAGCGATCTTAAATAATGTAGTTCATCTGCCTTCGCGATTCGGGGGCCATATATTTTCCTGCCGGCAAATCCACCACACCGCCTTTGTGGGTTTATCTTGATTCAATTTTTTTCCTCTCGTTACTCTTTTTTCTTTCTTCTTTAGCATTCGCTTTGGCAATCCTCACGCCAAAAACCTCAGAATGTTTCAAAATGTTGATTCATTCTGAGGATGATTCACTAATGGTAAGCTTGCCCTCTTTATAATCCATTCCCTTGCCTTTCTACGTGATGAACATCGTTGTCGCCCCTATCATACAAAACCGTGGTGATTTACACTGTCCTAGCCAAACGGACGAACTGAAAAACATTGGCTGTTCTATTTGATTTTACTCAATGCTTTGAAGTCGAGCTCATGCTAACTTCTAGAAGAGAACACAGCTTATTTCCAAAAATGGAACCTAGTACCGAAGGCGCCACAATACTCGGGCTCGAATTTTTTTTTTAAGTATGCCCACCTCACCTTTCCATACCCAACCCCCCCTCTTGTATGATGATCACCTTACATTCCATGCTAAGTATGAAGGTGTGTTGCACCTGATGCTTATAAAATGTATATGCTTTTCATCTTTCGGCTGATTACAATCTCAATCTCGAAAAAATTTCACACATGACATTTTCTTGCATCAATACTGATTGCTCTATAGTTGCAAGCCCATAATATCTACAGAAAGAAAGAAATGATACTCTATTCCTGGAATTCCTTAAGAACCTCGTCGTTCCACCTGTAATCTGTTAGCTCGAACTTTTGTCAAATGTAGAAATTAGTACGGAATACGTACGATAGGGAGCAGCCGGTAATCTCTTTAGGCGCACTCAGAGCAAGCTTGGAGATGACATTACCAGGCTGATCAGGTCGGAGCAGATGGCCGCCCTCATGAGCTCCAGTAAACTTCGAGTGCATCTCAGCGTCCAAGGTAGAGCCCCGCACCTCACGAAGATCGCGCTGCATCTCAGTGTCGACCATACCGGGTTGAACGGCCACCGACACCACGTCGGGCTCTTCGCATCCAATTGTCTGCGCGAGATTGTTCAATGCAGCCTTGCCGGCCGCGTAGATTCCCCATCCGCGGTACTTTTTCACTGCAGCACCCGAGGAGACAAAGATGATCCTCCCCTTGGATTCTCGCAGGTGGGGGAGAGATGCAGTAGCCTGGTCTACGTCAGTATGTGCTCAGGTCGTTCAGATACAGGGCAGGCTGGTATCATACAAAAGCCACCAAGCTGAAGAAGTTGATGTCAAAGGCAGAGCGCCAGTTCTCGACGTCAGTGGTAGCAACATTGCCAGTTTGGCCGAGGATACCGTGGTTGAGAATCAGACCGTCAAGTCGGCCGAATGACTTGATCGCGACATCAACGGCCTTTTGCGCGAGGGAGAAATCGGACAAGTCACCTTGCACGACCTCAACTTGGCCCTTGTGCTCTTCTTTGAGCTTTTCCAGAGGACCAGCGGTGCGTGCCAGCACAACCACGTTGTGAGATTGAGGTGCTGATACCAAGTACTTTGCCATGGCGTGCCCGAGTCCTGGATAGTGTGAGAAGATGTTTAGAGAGTTGGTCTTAGTAAAACTGCATACCTCGGGACGCTCCAGTCACAATAATAGTCTTGGCCATTTTGAGTCTACGTGTTGTTAGTTTCGAAATGTCAAGATGATGTGTGATCCCTTATATTAGAGAGCTAAGGCCAATTCATGGCCACTGGATTTGGGATATAAACCGAGTGGTTATGGGAATTTAGACATGAGTGGAGCGAAATACGTGGAGGAAAACGGGTAGATGCGTAACTGAACTCACCTCGTAAATTGTCCTGTGAAGTGTTGAACGACAATTCAGAAGTATAGGGCTGATTAAATAGCGAGACAAATAGATGCGGTGATATTGGCGGTTATACGGTTAAATGCGGCGTTTGGGCTTAGTAAGGGTGGGGGGCAACCGAAGGCAGCGGGGACTTTAAGCCCATCTCCGGCCGCAGATTCACCATCTTTCGGTGGATAGTGTCAATTTAGGTGGCCGGTCAGGTTGAATCGGGATATAACGCCTCTTTGTTTTCGTGATGTTACTCCCTCAAGCCCCAAGAGGATAGGCAATCTTATATCACGTGCAGTTTGCACGGAATTCGGCACGAGAGATGGATGAGATTACACAGACTTATATTCAGGGCCATGAAGATAAGTTCATAGAAGGAGGGGAGAGGATGATAGATATCTCTTGGCAGGACTTTAGAGTCCTTCTATTGGGCGATATCTCGCCAATCCACTGTCAAGAGATCATCTTAGCGCAATTAAATACCCCCTCTTCTTTCCGCATGGCATTACGGAAATAATCCCAGAAATGAATTGTAAGAGTCGCAGCCAAGGTAATCCGTTAAAGAACCACCAGTTTGTGCGGAGAATATTTTGCCTATTATTGTAGTCATCCCCTTGCAAAACAGAATGGCTCCTGGTGGCGCTTCCATACATCGGATGATTGATATTCCGAGGGAGCTGGTAATCTTAGTCAGCTATCCTCGGGTCTGGGGAACTCTAGAAACTTCGTGTCTGAACTTGACATCCGATATCAAATCTATTTATCGTCGTCGCCTTGCCACCTGCCTCTCCTTACCCCCGCGCGCTACCTGGATTTCTACCACATCCGTCTTCTTGAACGCTTTTCGCCCTAAGCCCAAAACCCGTGGGGCTTTCCAGCATGGCCAACTATCTCGCCTCCATTTTCGGTACTGAGCAGGACAAGGTTAACTGTTCATTCTACTACAAAATCGGCGCGTGCAGACACGGCGATCGCTGTTCTCGCAAACATGTCAAACCTTCCTACTCTCAGACTGTCCTCATGCCGAACATGTACCAGAATCCTGCATACGACCCCAAGAGC
>KZ118959.1:399623-417296 GCA_002153405.1 Mycosphaerella populi pn0402 | reverse complement strand
TCTACGAGGACGTATGGTGCGAGATGTGCAACTTTGGCGAACTGGAGGAGCTGGTAGTTTGTGACAACAACAACGATCGTGAGTCTGTCCCTGAATCAAGATTACTATCAAGTAGCTAACCTCTTTGTCCTCCTCAGATCTAATCGGCAACGTCTACGCTCGATTCAAGTACGAAGAAGATGCCCAGGCTGCATGCGACGCTCTCAACTCTCGCTGGTACGCGGCGCGTCCCATATACTGCGAACTATCGCCGGTCACAGACTTTAGGGAAGCTTGTTGTCGGCTGAATAGTGGTGAAGGGTGTGTGCGAGGAGGATTCTGCAACTTCATTCACCGCAAGGACCCATCTCCTGAGATGGACCGGGAGGTACGACACAGCACGAAGAAGTGGTTGAAGGAACGAGGCCGTGATCCTCGCAGCGTCAGTCGCAGTCCTAGCCCGGAGCCAACTCGGCGGAGATACTAGGGGTTTCATCTCTCCCTAAAAGATGTTCTTTCCTTGTCACAATTTGTGGTCTTCGTATTCATTTTCGGCGTTTGAGTGATACTGGTGGATGGTGTCAATCCACTTCCTTGCGCGGCGCAGCGTCTAGGGGCTAGGGAGTCGGCTTTTCTTTGCTGACCGACATGTGTATTTTACGTCATGATATCAAAACTGCACTTGAATTGATTTCTTACGGAAATTTCAAATGGCTCCGAGTCCTTGATCTAGCTAAGTATTGATGCTAGACTGTGTATCTTCACTTAGATTTGGGAATGTGACTGTCAGCTGGATGCTGTAACTGGAAGGAACTATTTCTTGGTGCTGTAGATATGAAGCCTAGATTGAGAATAGCTTGATAAATAATAGACGATTCCAAATTGAAGTTCGAAGAATTTTTTGTTGAGAACCGCGATATTCCGGTTCGGATTGTTCTTTAGACCACCTCGGTGCCTACTGTTCTTCTTCTTCTTCTTCTTCCTTAAATATCTAAATCCACCTGTTCATTGTCTTTGGAATCTGCTTCCCCCAGCGCACTCGAATGAAAACTTTTATTTGTTCGTCTCGACTCGTTTCCGCATTAAACACAACTGCATCTTGTCTTGGCGCGCCTCCCCGCGTACCGCGTCGCGCCACCTCCAACTCCCGACTTTGGCGATAGAGGTTCACTTACCCAACCAGACCCTTCTTTCCTCAGAATGGACTCAGATTATGGCGACAGTAACCGCGCTTTCGTCCAGGCGTTCATGGCGCGCTCCTCCATGACCTTCGAGGAAGGAAAGCTACTACTGGCAGCAATCTTCTCTGCACGCGGTAAATACCCAACCCCACGCGAGTGCAGGTGGAAATTAATCGCTAACAAGAGGTTCATAGACAACGGGAGTACAGATCCGACTGACGTGACCGAAGACCAATTCCTATCCTACATCGCTGCTGCCAACTCTGCCATCTCTCCATTCGACTTCGAAATCCGAAGCATGTTGCGGCAAGTGCCACAAGAAAGCGATTCAGATACTCCTCCAACTCCTGAACGACTATATGCCTTAGTCAACACTACAAGCGACCCTCTTATGCAGCTCGCTACGACATACACACCAGACCAGATTGCCTTTGTCAAGCGAGTTCTTGATTACATGTTCGAGACGAACAACACGCGACTATGTGAAGGAATGGTCATTACACACATGCAAGCTACGAACTTGGCCCGGCCGTCAGCTGGCGACAGACACAGACGAGAGAGTGGGAACGAAGATTCACAAGCAGCAGTCGGGGCGTTGACATTGACCGAGGCGGAGACTGTTGTACAGCGTCTCTTTAGCGAAGGTTGGCTGGAAAGAAGCCGTAAAGACTACATCAGCTTGACACCAAGGGCATTAATGGAACTGCGTCACTGGCTGGTTACGAGTTACAATGATGAGAACCCCCAGGGAAATCTGGGGCAGCAGAAGATCAAATTCTGTGCTGCTTGCAAGGACATTATGACTGTAGTAAGTTTCTATGTATGTGATTGGTTTTGGGGTTTACCCTCTGACTTGCTTCCAGGGTCAACGATGCAGCGATCGAGACTGCCCTGGTCGATTGCATGACCATTGCACGCGCAATCTCTTCCGTGTGAAACGGGCCGAAGTCTGCCCTGTGTGCAATAAGGAATGGACCGGTGATAAATTCGTGGGGGAGAGGGCTGTGATTCAATACAACAGGCGACGAGATACTGATGGTCCAGCACACTCAACCAGGCGATCAGAACCTCCATCGCAGCAAACCGAACCGAACGATTCGGATAACGCACCCGAAGAGGAGGAAGATGAAGAGAACTGAGCCAGCCAGAAGTTATCAGTGCAATGCTCTGTAGCACCGCCTCTCTAGAGACTAGGTCTCACAGATCTGGCCAAAGTCTTCTGAATTACCAAAATATTACTACCGGCTGATAAGCAGCGAGAGAACCTAATGATGCATTTTACGACCCGTGGAAGCTACGCTATGACAGGACAATCTTCAAAAGATAAACGAAGAAGGGCTTGAGATAAAATTTATTCAGGGAGATATGACTGTCGACGAGCTTTATCTAGAAAGATGCGAATATCGCAGACTTGCCTTGATGATATCTATCGACGCTTTTCAGGGCGGCTACTTTCTGCTTCTGAGGTTGTCTCGGGGCTTCGCCTTCTTTTATTACGAGTCTGCGTTGGCGTGGTCGATGAAGCACTTTCCTGACCTTCTGGAGAGCTGGAACTTGGCACAGGCTCGATAAAGAACTGTATGTCAATGCATGAAGTTACGAAGAGTTCTGTTGAATGTTGTATATCAATTCTGGAAATTCTTTGAGTGCCTGGCTCGAAAGCTCCCAATACAACACATGCAGCCATGGCTCCAATGTCCGTACCAAGCACACCCAGGTACTGTTCACTACCATAGTTCAGGGTGTAATTTTCCTGACCCGGAGAAGAAATCGCACCTTGGAAATAAGTCACAGTGCTGTCATTTACTATGCACTGAACGAGAAGATATCTTAGCGGAGTCTGGGGATAGTATTCGCGGTAAACAGCAAGCGAGACGTCTGACATATGTGGGCCGCGATAATCTCTCTGGATGTTGTTGACCACTATAGCACCGGCTGTCACTAGTCCTTCCCAACTATTGTGACCTTCGTCTGACAGAACCGGCATTACCTGCTCATAATGAAAAGGGACCACACTAATATCAATACCAACTCGGGCGAGCGATTCCCCCATGTTGTCGGGCAGTGAGTACTTATCTAGGTCACTTGAGTATGTCTCTGGGAAGTCAGCAAATGCCAAGGTGGATCTTCGCACTGGACATGACTCTAAATCTGTTCCCTCCATCCATCGTAGAAATCTCCTTCCCCTCTCTACATAAGCCTGTAACATAGTTGGGTATAACCCTTGAAATGGCGGCAGTTGACTACTTGGGGGATCTTCTCCTTCTCCAGGCTTCTTAGGCTCTATAGTGAATGTTGTTGATAGCTCAAGCTGAGTGGTGCCGGTGAAAGATAGTAAATGATTGCAAATGCTCCTAGCTGCTATTACTCCGCTGTCTCGTGAGCTTCTAGATATAGGATATAGTTAGTAGAGGATACCAGTGTCGATGGATAGATAATCACTGGTATAAATACTAACTTTAGATCTTGTAGATTTCCCAATTGACAAGAAATATTCAGATTCTTAAACATTTGAACCATTGTCAAATTGGAGTCTTGAAAATGACATAAAGAATAGGAATTTCCTACTAATATTGCATTATCATTGACTGTTTCCTCGTATCCAAGACTTGATTTTGTCATTGAGTTCTAAGCTCCCATAGCGGGCATATCCCGTTTCTGCTTGCTTTGGGCTGATTCATTGCCTTGTTTCCCTTCTTCCTTTGTGAAACGTATCGAGTCATTCATTCATTTCCTTTGTAGTTGGCTTAATTCTAGTAATTAAACTTTAAATTCTCTTGTAAGTTTGTTCACCCCGTGTCAGTCCTTGATTTACACTTCCGATCAAGCTCAGGCCTTGGATGTTAAAGGAAAAATCCAGGGAACTCTGAAGTTATTTCCAACAACATACTAATGCATGTTTAATAATGATAGGCCACTTCTTGTATCCGACTTGAGAAATTCCAAACAGGTAAATCTATTTGAAAATTAAGGAAGAAGGAATAGGCCACCGGCTTGGTACTATCTGACTCCTCATGTCCTGGAAAATAATTAGCATGAAAAATCCAGGATTCTGTAAAACCAAATGCAGAATCCCATAGGGTATATAACCCGAGGCTGGATGCTTGATTTCAGCCCCATGTGGTACAATGATGAGTATAATTGCCTAAAACACGTTAGAATAATGTTCTTGGCCCAGAGGCCCAGTGAGACTAGGCCAGCCATAGCATCTATTGTATACTTTGCGGTATATCTAAGCCCCAATATCCAGCGGATGAATAGGATTAATGAAATAAGTTCTGGAAAGCTAAAGTGACCCATTCAGGAATATCTTGAACAGCCAAAGAAATATGAGATATGGCTGTTATTACTTGGAAATGTATATTTGGGTTACATTGGCTGGTATGACGAGCCTAATTGCCCTGCGACTTGTGCACTAAAGACAGAGTTCGGTGGCGAGCAATTGAAGCGGATGGTTGTTACTGTCATTTGCATTATTTGGGCCTATTCAACCGAGTTAGTGCTTCCTAAGGATAGCAGGACCGGTTGACTGGACTTCAGGGAGGCTGCCTTGGCACTTCCGCTTATGGGCAAGGGCAGAAGCATATCGTGGGTGAGGCCCGGGAGTCTCGTACGTGCGCTTTATTTTACGCTAACGAATCTTGGAGGGATAAAATTGTTTGCTCTTTCCAAGGTTCTTATTTAGATGGCCGGTGGCTAGCACTAGGATTGTAGTTTTATGTTACACGAGGGCTCCACGAAGTAAGGACCAATCTACCTAGCATAGATGATATTTAAGTGTAGGGGATATTATTAATTGCATTAATCACAAAGTTTTGCTCTGCCATGGAGGTGGGTCATCTCCCATGCCAAGTTGGAGAAGCGGACCTTTCTCGGTGGATTGGGAGACTCGTTGCCATCTAAGTTACTATGCAACCCTTTGACCAGTTTCCTTATTGAATCCCACCGAGCCTCAAGAATACTAGCGTAGGGTCTAGTAGGAACCCAGGGTACTAATTGAGTTCTCGCGTACTGTTTTGTGCCGCCATCGGGCAATTGTCGGGCGTACTGCGGGGCCCAAACCCCAACTTCCCCCAAATTAACCCCTAAATATCCCCAGACCCCACTGGCGCCCATTCGATGACGGCGTTGACCTGTCACCCGCGGGATAGAGTTTGGTTCGCAGACTCTGGATTGCAACGGCTTCTGGGATAGGCCAGTGCCATGAAGAACGTCATGGCTTCCACGGTTCTCCCCACTCCCGATTCTTCCGCACAACCGCCTCATACGACATCTGGCCCCGTGCTTCGTGTTGGCGTCGCCAGATCGAAGAATCTTAATTGTCATGCCAAGTAAGCTTTGGTTGATCCCCGCATTCTACACGAGGTCATGGAATCCTGGGGCCTGAGCAGCGAATGGAGGGAGATGTGGTTCCTGGATCGGCAGTCCCAACGCTGTTTTTGGACCCAAGGATGGTTAATTAATTAATCGCGTTGCACCTTCCGTTCGCTGACCATCTAATTTAAAGCTCGCACCTGCTCTCCGTTTCCCACAGGCTATGGCTCCTTAGCTTGCCCCCGTCGTTCTCCATAATCACGTCCTGCTATTTCACTGCGTGCTAGGGTGAAGAGAGAGCAATATGCGATTCAAAGTAAGCTCCTACACCATTGCCCTCATGCCAGAGGGCTATTGATTGACTGTCAAAAAAGCCTAGAACATTGGCGGTATTGCCGCTGCTACTAGACTTCGGCTCCCTCGCTCAGGGCGCTTCTCCCACCGATCGAATCACCAAGTCTATTAGAAGATATTCAAATAATGGCCTGGCTAATGCTAGTCATGTATATCCAACCGACTTCGAGGGAGTGACCTGGGATCAGGAAAACTGGATCCTGGAAACTACAAAGCTCGAGCAGGGCGTATTCCAGACCCGAGGTTCTGTGGCCAACGGATACTTCGGCATAAGCGTCGCCAGTGTTGGCCCATTCTTTGAGATCGATTCGACGCAAGATGGCGACGAGGCTACCAGCGGTTGGCCTCTTTTCTCCCGCCGCCAGTCATTTGCAACTATTAGTGGCTTCTACGACGCACAGGAAACGACAAACTCGACAAACTACCCATGGCTGGGACAATACGGATGGGATAGCGTCATCAGCGGCATTCCCCACTGGAGTGGCTTGATTCTGGATCTCGGCGATGACACCTACCTCGATGCGACCGTCGATAACAAGACCATCTCTCATTTCCGCTCTGCATATGACTTCAAATCTGGAATCTTGTCATGGTCCTACACTTGGACCCCTAAGGGCGACAAGGGCTCTTTCCGGATCACGTACCGCTTGTTCGCTAATAAGCTTTACATCAACCAGGCGGTCGTGGACTTGGTGATTGTCCCAAGTAAGGATACCGAGGCAACGGTCGTCAATGTTCTCGATGGTGCTTCTGCTGTGCGCACTGACTTTGTGAAATCCGACGAGGACGATGAGGCTATTTATACAGCCGTGCGACCAAATGGAATCGCCAACGTCACGGCGTACATCTACGGTAATCTGACAGGGAGCTCGGCCGTGGACCTTGCATCGCGAAAGATCGTCAGTGATAAGCCTTACCTTAGCTCGAATGACTCTTCGATTGGCCAGTCCGTGAATGTCAAACTAAAGGCTGGCCAACCTGCGCGCGTGACCAAGTACGTTGGCGCAGCATCCTCTGATGCTTTTGAGAACCCACAGGAAGTCGCCAAGAATGCAACAGTCACTGCTTTGAAGAATGGATACAACAAGTCTCTTCGCGACCATGTCTCGGAATGGGCGTATGTCATGCCTGAAGATTCGGTGGACAGCTATGCACTCCCAGAAAATGGCACATTGCCTGCTGATAGCATCATTGTTGACTCCGCGATCATCGCTGTTGCCAACACCTACTATCTGCTGCAAAATACGATCGGCAAAAACGCAATCAGCAAATCCTCCGCTGATTCACTGAACGATAATAGCATTGTTGTTGGGGGTTTGGTTTCCGATTCTTATGGTGGCCAAGTCTTCTGGGACGCTGATCTCTGGATGCAACCTGGTCTGACAACTTCCCACCCCGAAGCTGCCCAGGCAATCACCAACTATCGGATTAAGATGTATGACCAGGCAAAGGAGAACATTAAGACTGCCTATGCTGGCTCTCAGAACAAGACTGACTTTTCGCCCTCTGCCGCCATCTTCCCCTGGACCAGCGGTCGCTTCGGAAACTGCACCGCGACTGGTCCTTGCTGGGATTATGAGTATCATTTGAATGGTGATATTGGGCTTGCATTGATTAATCAGTGGGTCACTAGCGGAGACACTGAGACTTTCAAGAATGACCTGTTCCCGATCTTTGACTCGGCGGCGACACTTTATGCGGACCTTCTGAAGCCAAATGGATCATCATGGACGTTGACCAACTTGACCGACCCAGTAAGCTTTAGGAATTTTCTGTAATTTAAAAGACTTTTCTAACATAATCTAGGACGAATATGCAAACCAGGTGGATGCAGGTGGTTTCACCATGCCTCTTATCGCCGAAACGTTGCGACGCGCCAATGATTTCCGCCAACAGTTTGGGCTCGAGAAAAACTCATCTTGGAACGATAAAGCCTCCGATGTGCTTGTCATTCGCGAAAATGGGGTGACTCTTGAGTTCACTTCTATGAATGGTAGCGCCGTGGTCAAACAGGCCGATGTCGTTCTCAACACGTTCCCTCTCGACTACACCGCAAACTACACGACCCAGGACTCATTGAATGACCTAGACTATGTAAGTGAACACCTGATTTGTTTCGACCACAACATAGCTTACCTAGATATAGTACGCCAACAAGCAGTCTGCTGATGGCCCTGCCATGACTTGGGCTATTTTCTCGGTTGTCGCGAACTCCATGTCGCCCTCTGGATGCTCAGCCTACACTTATGGACAGTATGCTTATAAGCCTTATACCAGGGCTCCATTCTTCCAAATGTCGGAGCAGCTTATCGACAACTCCACGGCAAATGGCGGCACCAGCCCGGCTTTCCCGTTCCTCACTGGACACGGCGGGTCCAACCAAGTTGTTGTGTTCGGCTACCTCGGGCTCCGGCTTCTCCCAGACGACTTCCTGCATGTCGATCCCAACCCGCCAGCTCAAATTCCATACCTAAAGTATCGAACCTTCTACTGGCGTGGGTGGCCCATCTCAGCATGGTCCAACTACACCCACACTACCATCAGCCGGGCCGCAGGTACTTCTCCACTAGCCACAGCCGACCAACGTTTCGCAAACAAGACCATCAACATCCGCGCAGGATCCAGTACTGACTTCAAAACCTACCATCTGCCACTCAAGGGATCTGTTGTGATCCCCAACCGTCAGACCTCGGCTGAGAAAACAGTCGCGGGGAACCTAGCGCAGTGTCAGACTGTCGAGTCACTCGACTCTTACGAGCCGGGTCAATTCCCTATTTCAGCGGTCGATGGTGCATCTTCCACAAAGTGGCAACCTTCCTTGGCAGCCAAATGGAGCTCCATCACCGTTTCGATTGACGCTGAAGCCGGTGCTCCTGTATCAGGATTCTTTTTTGATTGGGCACAGGCACCCCCGGTCAACGCCACCGTGATATTCCACAACGAAACACTCAAAGGGGCTTTAGTTGGTTCATCCTTGTCTGAGGATGAGTCGAAGTACAAGGTGGTCAGCTCCTTGCACAATATCACAATCTCTAATCCCTTCGACGAGTCAACTACCAACCTCGATGCGATTGTTATTCCGGTCGGAAACACCACCAACGTCACTCTCCATAGCCCTGTTCCTGCGGCACAATATGCTTCGCTCTTCATACTAGGCAACCAGGCCCTTGGCGATGTGGACGTGAAGTATAGGAATGGGACCGGTGCTACAGTCGCTGAGTGGGCCATTCTTGGCTCTGCGAGTAATAAGACGTCGGGCGCCCAAAATACGAGAAGAAAGCTTCGTTTGGCAGGTGCTGATCATATCTGATCATACCCCCATTTCGTGTATGCACCTTAGTACTTAATAGAGCTTAACAATCAATCATGTTATACCAAAAACAGCAAATGGAGTAAAAAGGCGCGAAAACGGGGGATTGACTGACGCGTAAAGAGGTTTTGTGAATATTTCTGCCTGGGAGAGGCCCTCCATACGTATACCCATGTCGTAGTGTTTCGCCACATGTATGAATTGCTTTGTTGAAATGAAGCCATACAGATCCAATCACATTGCAACAATGCCAGGCGTCCAAACAACTCAGTCGTGCTCAGCCCTAGGAGGACCCCAATTCTTCAGGGGCCCGATCTGCAAGGCGCCCTGATATCCTAGTTACCATTCCTGATCTCCAAGGCACCCTTATAGTTCGCAATAGATCTTGTTCCTCATAAATTCGACACTCTCGCCGTTATGGAACCAAAGCAGTCATCCCATCAAAAAGCCTACACTGCATCTTGTAATAATCATGGCTCAAATGTCTATAGCAAGCCCCATCCTCCAAGACACCCCTTCATCCAAAACACCAGAATCACCCATGCCGGTCGACTCCTCATTCAAAATTGAACCCCTAACCCTAAGAGATAATGATGCCCTAACAGACCTCTGGTTCGCCGCCTTCTCAAACTCAGAACTCCAACATGCCTTCCCCGATACCCCAGGCATGCGAACCTGGATCACAAAGAACAATATGAACAACCTCCGAAACAAGCCCTTCCAGATCTTCGTCAAAGTCGTCGACACTACATCCCTAGATGCCCGCGGTCGTCCGCGCCTCGTGGCGTATGCACAGTGGGACTTATGCACGCCTGAGGAACGCGGTACCCGGTTCTTGCCGTGGCACGAAGAGATGCCTGGTGGGCAGTTGAGAGGGATGTTTATGATGCTTGAGAAAAACCGGAAGCGGGTCATGGGAGACAGGAAGCATGTCTGTATGTTTTTTTTCTTTCCCTTTCCTTTCTCTTTTCTTTTTGTTTTTCCTTTTCTTTTCTGTTCGTCATTCCCCTCTGTTGATTTGTGTTGCTGGATCTCTGACTTGTTTAGTTCTGGAGGCGAAGGTGCTTCTAGTGTCTGGGTCTGTAACCGTGGAGATGTTCAAGGTTTTACCAGCAGTAGGTGCTCTCAAGTTCAAATAATTCCAAGGCTTTGCAAGTATTCCCTGTGTTGTAGGGAATCTATATGAAAGCTCACCAAAGTTGATCTCATACCAAAAATAATAATTCTGTAGCCCAAGGACCATTTCTATTCACCAGGGCGATTTTGAGAACCAAAGGTCTAGCCCCCTCACTACGCTAAGATCGTAGCGTCTTTAATAGACCTAACAAATCCAAGCTCCTGATATTAAAAATGGTAATTTTGCTATGCAAAAAGGCCATGTCTGGGAAGGACATACACTTTCCGCTGCAAGTAATGTGTTTTTAGCTGTATTTTCCCATTAAGCGGTACATATCCAGTTGGGCCGCTCCCCAACCTCGTTTCTTGATTATTGTTATGAGAAAATGTGTGTATTTGTGTGGACTGCCTGGGAGGACCAATAAAGGCGAGATGGCCTGATTTTTACCCCGAATATTCAGTATCCCACATCGCCAAGGCTTGGCTGTTGCTGGGCTAAATCGTTTATCCACGAGTAGAAATGAAACGTGCATGACTTGTTGGGGATTTGGAACCGACCTAAAAATATATCCCTGTCATGCCGGAAGTACAAATGCAGATCATTCAGCTTTGGAATGCGGTCCACGGGTCTTTCATTGCCTTCATTGATACGGCCAACTAGATATACTCAAGCATAACTGATTAAGGCTCTAGAGCCAAATACTAGAGGTATAATGAATAAATAATAATAGTAAATGAATGCTCTCTCGAGATATATGCTAAAGGAAGATGGGAAAAGCTGACTGGAAGGTCTAAATATCCAACTGGAGCCACGATCTCCGGATCTCATTAATAACACTCATTCCCGAGGTTATTCTCTGATCGCTAGTCTCCAAAGTCCTTCTACACTGCGAGCTGGGCGAGAAAAAAGCAAGACCAATACCAGGGGAGTACTACCTCGGTCGCTCTTAGAAAATTCCGATTGCTTCCAAGATTAACGAGAACCAGGTTATGCTGCAACTTCTCGTCAAAATTGCCGCGTAGGAAATTAGTATCCGTTCGACCGCGATGGCCATCACTGTCTTGGTGGGACCCGAGAGATGAACCAATTAAATCGTGCCGATCGCGTAAATTCAATTGGAACCTGGGAGATCATTAACAGACATTACATCACCCAAAAAGACATGATTTTTACGGTATTTGACTAGCATTAGTATACCACCCTGCGTGAAGACTTGAAACTTGCTATATAGACGTACCGACGGAGGGAATTATATCTTGTGGCCTGGTAGCTTAGATCCAATAAGACTCGAGTAATGCAAATTAACCTATCTGTGTGGGATTCAAACTTGCTTGGCTCATAAATCTCACGAAGGGTGTTGGCGCATACATAATCGAGCTGAATATTCCGCATAAGTGGCGGAAAAGTACGAACCAAGTGGCAGACATGAGATCCCCACTAGAAGGAAAAGTCAAAATAAACACAATTTAAAAGTACATTACAGAGGCTAAGATCTCATATGCGTAGCTGTGGCAAATTTGCGCTGCTATTTGCTGACATTTGAAGTCACCCTACAATATTCGTTGTATGTGGGAGAGGATAAACATTCTAGCCTGGGGATCTGCCGCAGTATGGAAAAACCGAACCATTTAATGCTCTCCTAACGAGGCACTTATTAATGTTATTAACGTGGGTGCCGAACGTCATAGTTGCTCAACCTAAAACGATTTGTTTACTTGCCAAGCAATCGGCGGGAGAAGTTACAGTCGAGAGTTACCGATCGTTCTTTGTTGATGAACCAATTAAGTTATTAATAGTTGTTAAAGATTAAACGACGATTGGTCTTGGTTGACTACATAACAATGGCGCCAGGTCCCGAATGCGGTGTCATTACCAAGCAAAAGGCCTAGGCCGGGGCTTCTGAGTAAAGGTTCCTGAGAAAATGAACTAAAATTGCCAGGATCTACGCGGAGAAGCATCCGCGGCCCTTAGCTTCGCTATGTAATTACGCTTGGCACACCATTTATGGCCTAGACTGGTTTGGAATGCAGCGTAGGAAAGCCTGCAGAAACCTATTTGTGGGGGCTGGGATTGGTGCATCTCAGGGCTGCTGAGGGTCAGCCTCCGACCGTTTGACTCCTATTGGGTGTGCGTCTCCTTACTCTTGAGCTTCTTGGCAAACAATAACCTACGTTTCGCATCACATCTTGGAGCCAAGAACTGCATCGGCTCCACCTGTGGATGAAATTGGTGACCTTCACGGGGCATCATTATGCACAGTCAGACCCCACCGTACAATTCAGCGCTCTCTTATTCGTTCAAGGCCCTTCTAGGGAAGCGGGGATCGGTAATCATGTTTTCCCGAAGTAATCGAGGCCCAGGATTCACTAAGCAGATGTATGGGCCTTTGTTGCAGGGCTGGTAATGCAGGGGATGTAACAATCCCGCTTATTTGCCGATGTTAAACATACATTTAAAAGGCCCAACGGTCGCCTTAATTTGGCACAGTTGAGCTGTTGTTGCTTTCCAGTCACACTGGTCCTGCAGGTACCATGTATTCTCTAACGATCCTCACCAGCCTCATTGGCGTTGCCAATGCGGCTTGTCCCTACATGACTGGGGAGCTTCCGGGATCCTCCAACCCCCATGTGCAGCGTCGTGATGATAGCGGTGCCGCCGGCGAAACTGAGGAGTTTCTTTCCCAGTTCTATTTGAATGATCAAAATGCCACCCTGACATCTGATGTTGGCGGGCCTATTGAAGATCAGAACAGCTTGAGTGCTGGGGAACGAGGCCCTACTTTGTTGGAAGACTTTATTTTCAGACAGAAGATTCAGCACTTCGACCACGAGCGAGTATGTCAAACAGCGCAACCTGAAGCTAATACCAAATTGCTGATCGCTTTCCTGCTCTAGGTTCCGGAGCGGGCCGTCCATGCCCGCGGCGCTGGCGCCCACGGTGTTTTCACTTCCTACGCCGATTGGTCTAATATCACCGCAGCGTCATTCCTTGGGGGAGAAGGCAAGGAAACACCTATCTTCAGTCGTATATCTACAGTTGCTGGTAGTCGTGGAAGTGCCGATACAGCTCGTGATGTGCACGGATTCGCGCTGCGGTTCTATACGGACGAAGGAAACTTTGGTACGGCCCAACTCTGGAAACCTGAAAGTGTTTTGCTATATCTAATACAGCCTAGATATTGTTGGAAACAATATTCCTATCTTTTTCATCCAAGACGCTATCCAGTTCCCTGACCTCATTCATGCTGTTAAGCCGAGCGGTGATAATGAGATTCCTCAGGCTGCGACAGCCCACGACTCGGCATGGGACTTTTTCAGCCAACAGCCCAGCTCTCTTCACACTCTTATTTGGGCTATGGCTGGTCATGGAATTCCTCGTTCGATCCGCCATCTTGATGGGTTCGGTATCCACACTTATCGTCTGCTGACCAACGATGGCAAATCGAAGCTTGTCAAATGGCACTGGAAGACCCTGCAAGGAAAGGCCAGCTTTGTCTGGGAGGAAGCTCAACAGACATCTGGCAAGAACCCCGACCATCTTCGCCAGGACCTTTGGGAGGCTATTGAGGCTGAGCGTTACCCTGAGTGGGAGGTAAGAGGTCAACTTATACAGTACCTCGGAACTATACTGACCGCATATAGCTGGGTGTTCAAATAATGGAAGAGGAGGACCAACTGCGATTTGGATTCGACCTCCTCGACCCTACAAAGATTGTACCCGAGGAATATGTTCCAATTACACCGCTAGGAAAGCTGCAGCTTAACCGCAACCCCAGGTATGGCTGTCCATGGATGCTTGAGAAATCATTTTGTACTACGAAAAAAGAAGCTAATGATTTTTTACAGCAACTACTTTGCCGAGACCGAACAGGTCATGTTCCAACCCGGCCACATCGTCCGGGGTATTGATTTCACAGAAGATCCTCTCTTACAAGGTCGTCTCTTCTCCTACTTGGACACTCAGTTGAATCGCCACAACGGCCCCAATTTCGAACAGCTTCCTATTAACCGCCCACGTGTTCCTATTCACAACAACAACCGCGACGGAGCTGGTAAGAAGCAAATGACCCTTGAAAATGTTCGCTCACCCTGACATTTCGTATAGGCCAAAACTATATCCCACTCAACAAGAACGCGTACAGCCCCAACACTCTCAACAATGACTCTCCTCGTCAAGCAAATCAGACCCAGAATAACGGCTTCTTCACCACGCCAGGTCGCACCACTGGGGGTAAGTTAGTGCGCAACAAGAGCCCTACCTTCGAAGATGTCTGGTCTCAGCCTCGCCTGTTCTGGAACTCGCTCGTCAAAGCAGAGAAGCAGTTTGTCGTCGACGCTATGAGATTCGAGAATGCCAATGTTATGAGCTCCATTGTCCGTGAAAATGTCATTATTCAACTGAATCGCATCAGCAATGACCTTGCTAAGCGTGTTGCTGAAGCTATTGGCGTGGACGCTCCGCAGCCAGACCCCAAGTACTACCATGACAACACTACCGCCCACATTGGTGCTTTTGGCCAGAAGCTGCTAAAGCTTGAGGGCCTGAAGATTGGTCTTTTGGCTTCGGTCTCGAACACATCGTCCATTTCCCAGGGTACTGAACTCCAAAGCCAGGTCAAGTCTGCCGGTGTTGACGTCGTTGTGGTGGCTGAGCGGGTGGCCGATGGCGTTAACCAGACTTATTCTGCATCTGATGCAACTCAGTTCGACGCGGTTGTTATCGCAGATGGCGCCCAGGGCCTTTTCGCTCCTCAGTCATTCACCGCGCCACAGAACAACCGCACTTCTACCGCTTCGTCCCTCTACCCTGCTGGTCGACCTTTGGACATTCTGCTTGACGCTTTCCGCTTTGGCAAGACTGTCGGTGCTTTGGGAAGTGGCTCTATCGCTTTGCGTGCTGCTCAGATTTCTACTACCAGAGAGGGTGTCGTAGTTGGCTCTGCCGGTGATGGCTTTGCTAAGGAGCTCAAGGATGGGCTGTATACGTTCAAGCACCTTGATCGCTTTGCGCTTGATTAAGAAGCTATTTTCATGACTCTATTATGTTCATTTCTATATATTCAAGAATATATTTTACTAGAAAAATCTAGCTGGATGACTGAAAGAATCAATAACGCACGTTGATTCATTTATTTACCGCGCATGGACGACATCTTCCATCTAGCAATGAGCTATATATAACTTGTCTTCATATGTACTAAAATCCAGCTATTTACAAACCAACCAGTTCTATAGACTTGGCTATTAGGCCTTGGGAAATGTGACCCAGTCCCACTTTTTGGCCTTGCTGATAAGCTGGGAGTCCACCCCTTTGCTTCCACCGCCAACATACAGTACCTTTGTCCACGCGACCTCGCTGTAGTAGGTAAAAGGGACACCAACTGGAATGAAAGCAACATCGCCTGTGCCTAGGCGGGCGAGAGGGTAGTTGCCAATCTTAATGGAGAGCAAGCCCTCAAGAACCTAAATTGAATTAATTTAGAAATGCGACCGCAGTTTATCTGACAAAGAACGCGTACCTCGAATGCAGCCGCACCTTGAAGAGTCCATGAAGGTGGGTTCTTCTTTGTTTGACGACTAAGTGAGATCGTAGACAGAGTGTAATTGGTATCCTGTGCCTGCTTTGGGGTCACTAGAGGCTGGACAACCTGGTAGCCATACTGGGAGCTTAGGAACTTGGGTCCATAGCCATTGGCTACAAAATAGGGGGATCCAGGTGCACCTAGATCATTGGAGCCCGTATGCCATGAGCTGGATCCAACGGGCGCAGTACCATTGACTAGGTCGCGCCGAGGCTCGAAGTCCAATTGGCCGTAGACATCGTATTTTTGCAACGAGGAGATGATACTCCCACTGGGACTGGTCTCGTTGGCGGACGCAGGGACGTAGGGGGTATTTGTCGTTGAGGTGAAGTTTGAGCCCAGGAAATAGAAAAGGTCTCTTCATGAATGATTAGCATAGTTTCATTGCAGGCTATTGCGGATCATACTCAAACCCCCCAGGTGAAATGATGCCGATCATCTCGGTATCTGGGTCTAAAATTTGGAACGTGTGCGTTGTGTTTCGCACGACGGATCCATAGTCGCCTTGGGTAAGTAGGCGCGCTTGCTGCTCACCATCGTCTTTCTGTGCCCACAGCTGAAAACGGCCTTTGAAAGCGAAGAAGTTCTCGTAATGCTTTCGATGTAGGTGTGGCAGGACGCCTAGGTCGCCGCTGCCGGGCGCATTGGTGCTCATAAGCGTGAATGCATAGTTTGAAGATGGCCCAGTCACGGGAAAACGGTACAACTGACTACCAATCGTCACTGCGTGTGAGTCTGCATAATGAGGGATGACGTAGGGTCGTGGTGACGAGGGCGCATTCTGTAGATATAGGTCGTCGAGTGTTGGCTGGGCGATCGCGGCGCCAATGGAAGCGGCGACGAGTAGTGACGTTGCCAACATGATTGTCCGGAGAGATGGATGTAGCTCCTGAGCCTGATAAGATTATCATTGTTTCGCGCATCTTTTGACCTAAATATTCCTGTTCCTGAGCTTCGGATTTCCCGGGTTAAGAATAAAGACAGCGGTAGCAACGTGGATCTCGGGAACGGCTTTTCTCCACTCTTCTGCAACGCTTCCAAGGGAAAGCCACCAAGGAAAGGGGAAAGATTGCGCGTTTCCTCGGTAAATCCGGAAACATCGGCAGTTGACTAGAAATTGGCCCAACTCCCCGACTTCCACGTGATTCGCAGGGACTGGTCGCGATAATCTATCATGAAAAAGCTTTATTCAACATGATGGCAAGACATACAGACCTGATGGGCTTTCGAGCCTTTTCCACAGGCGACGCAACATTGAAGCCAAAACAAGCTCTTGACCTTCGAGCTGGTCTGCTCGACTTCGGCGCAGTCGGTGAAAATCTTCAATGCTATGAATGCCATCGAGGGTTTCCACGAAACAAGGACTAGAAGAGAACTCAGATAGTGGAGCTTCTCCCAATGTCCTACTTGGATATGGCTGCTCTGTCCAAACTGAGACTGGTTCAAACCTGTGTCAGAGCCTCAATATGTATAGTTCTTCGAGTGTTTGTTCGCGAACCAATCATTCACGATTCGTCATAGAGTGAGCAGTTGCTCCTGGGAAACCTGCCCTGTGTGATTGTCTCTGGTATCTGTCTATGTGCAATGAATACCCAGACGAACAGTCATACAAAATTCCCACATTCACTCCACGTAGACGTCTTCTCTGCTAATCTGTCAATGGCTGACATTACATTCTACTGTTCCTAGGAGTCGCTGTCACTATTTCTCGGCGTAGTATATTGCTGCTACCACCAAACCGTACAAGGACACAGCTGCTCCCAGGAGCCTCATTCTACATTATCAGAAACTGACATGAGGTATCTGGGTTCCCCTGAACGCGAGGAAGCTACCGTTC